>PVHX01000192.1:132500-212834 GCA_004024805.1 Geosciurus inauris | reverse complement strand
AAGTAAACCATTAGGAAAACAAATGATGTTCCTCTTTTCCTTTATTTTAGTAAAACAGGTGCTTGAACTGTATGCCTTGTTTTAGGTCAGTTCCAGTATTTCTAGTCCACTTCTGCCCAAATTAGTATAATCTGTTTGAGTCTTTGCTTATTCACACATATAATCTTTTTCTTTTTTTATTGGAATTATTAGTGATAATTATAGAGATTAAGAGAATTCACTGATATTTCTGCACACATGTACATCATGCATTGATCATGTCCATCCACCCTTCTGCCCTCTCCTTCTTCCCTTTAGGACCCTCCCTAGTTCCTAGTAATTCTCTTCTATTTCTAATTTGTCTTTTTCTTTTTTAAGTTTCCACATATGACAGAACTTGTCTGTGTCTGACTTATTTTACTTAATAGGATGTCCTATAGTTCCATTCATTTTCCTGTAAATAACAGGATTTCCTTTTTTTTTTCTTCAGTACTAGAGATTGAATCCAAGGTCTTGCACATGTAAGGCAAATGCTCTGTTACTGAGCTACATTCCTAGCCTTTACTTATTTATTTTGAGACAATCTTCTCTAAGTTGCCCACACTAGCCTTGAACTTGCGATCCTCCTGTGTTCCTCTCCTGAGTAGCTGGGATTACAGATGCACATTACCATGCCCAGCTAGGATTTCATTCTTCTTTATGGCTAAATAATATCCCATTGTATATATATACACCATATTTTGCACCAGGGCTGATTCTCTTTCTTAGCTGCAACAAATGTATGCAAGTATTTCTTTTGTATGCTAACTTCATTTCCTATAGATTTATGCCCAGGAGTGGATTACACAAATCATATAAGTAGTTCTATTTTTAGTTTATTAAGGAACCTCTATATCACTGTACATAGTGGCTAGACTGTAGAATATATACTATATATTAGTGGTATACTAATGTACAGTATATAAGTTATTCCACATCCGTGCCAGCATTTGTTGCTTTTTCTACTTCTATCGAGATCACGTAACATTTTTCCTTCATTCTGTTTGTTATTATATTCACTGATCTGTGCGTGTATTTTGACTCATCCTTTTTATATCTGTCATATTTGATAAAAGCAATTCTAATTGGGGTGGAATTATAGTTTTGATTTGCATTTCCCTGATGGTTAATGATATTGAGCCTTTTTTCATTTAGTTATTGGCTATTTATGTTTCTTCTTTTGAGAAGCATCTGTTGAAATTATTTAGGTTGGATAACTTTTTATTGCTGTTGTTGTCAAGCTTTTTGAGTTCTTTGCATATTCTGAATATTAATCCTCTGTCAGATGAGTAGCTGACAAATACTTTCTCCCATTCTTTATAGGTCTCATTGATCTGATTGTTTCTTTTGCCATGCAAAAGCTTTTGTTTGATGTAATCCTATTTGTTGATTTTTTGCTTTTGTTCCTGTGCATTTGGAGTCCTATCCAGAAAATCATTGCCTACACCAGTATCACGAAATGTTTCCCCCATGTTTTCCTCTAGTAATTTCAGTTTCAGGTCTTACATTTAGGTTTGATTGATATTTGTACAGGGTGAGAGACAGGATCAAGCTTCAGTCTTCTGTATGGGGTCATTCACCATTTGTTAAAGAGTCTATCTTTGCTCCATTGTGTGTTTTTGGCAAACTTTGTTGAGAATCATGTGGCTGTAGATGCATGGATTGACTTCAGGTTCTCACTTCTGCTCCTTTGTCTAGGTGTCTGTTTTCATGCCAGTATCATGCTGTTTTTGTTACCAAGGCTCCGTAGTATGTCTTGAAATCATGAATTATGATGCCTCCAGCTTTGCTCTTTTTCCTCAAGATTGCTTTAGCTATCCAGTCATTTGTGCTTCCTTGTGAATTTTAGGATTTTTTTTTTCCAGTTGTGTGAAGGATGTTTTTGGTATTTTGACGGAAATTGCAGTGTATCCATAGAAACCTTTGGGTAGTATGACATTTTGACAATATTCTAATCCATGAACACAGGAGATCTTTTCCAATTTTTAGTGCCTTCTTTAATTTCTTTCTTCAGTGTTTTGTAATATTCATTGTGGAGGTCTTTCACTTTCTTAGTTAAGTTTATTCCTATGTTGTGGGGTGGGGGCTATTGTGAATGGGATTTCTTTCTCAGCAAATTCATTATTGATTTATAGAAGCTACTGATTTTTCTATGTTGACTTTATGTGCTACTCCTTTACTAAATTTATCAGTTCCTAATAGTCTTTTGATGGATTCTTTAAGTCTTTAAGGTTTTTCAATGTGTGGAATCATTTAGTCCATAAACAAATAATTTGACTTTCTCCTTTCCTATTTGTATGCCTATTTATTTTTTTTCTCTTGTTTTAATTGCTTTGGCTATAATTTCTAGTACCATATTGAGTAAGAGTGGTAAGAGTGGCCACCCTTGTTTTGTTCCTGGTCTTGGAGAAAGTAATTTCCATTTTTTCCCCATTCAGCATGATGTTGGCTATGGGTTTTTCACAGATAACCTTTATTATTTTCAGTAATGATCCTTCTCTACTTGAATTATTTAGGGCTTTTATAATGAAGGGATGTTGGATTTTTTGAATTGCTTTTTCTATATCTATTGAGATCATGTAACATTTTTCCTTCATTCTATTTGTGTTATTATATTTACTGATCTGTGTGTGTATTTTGACCCATCCTTTTTATATATCTGTCAATCAGGGATACTGATCTACCATTTTCTTTTGTGTGTACATCCTTATCATGTCTTGGTAACAGGATAATGCTGCTTTCAGAATGAGTAGAAGGGTTCCCTCCCTTTCAATTCTATGGAATAGTTTGAGAATCATCAATGTTAGTTCTTTAAAATTTTGGTAAAATTAGGGGCTGGGGCTATGGCGCAGTGGTAGCGTGCTCGCCTAGCATGCGTGAGGCACTGAGTTCGATCCTCAGCACCACATAAAAATAAAATAAAGATATTCTGTCCACCTACAACTAAAAAATAAATATTTAAAAAAAAAAAATTTTGGTAAAATTAAGCAGTGAAGCCATCCAGTTCTGGGCTTTTCTTTTTTGGGAGACTTCTTATTGCTGATTCTGTGTCATTACTTGTTTTTGGCTTGTTCAGGTTATTTTATATCATGGTTCAATTTTGGTAGGTCTATGTGTCCAGAAATTTGTCCATTTTTTTCTAGGTTTTCCAATTTGTTAGCATATAGGTTTTTATTTTAATAATCCTTAATGATCTTTTGACTTTTTGTATTATCAGTTGTAATGTCTCCTTTTTCATCTATAATTTTATTTATTTGGGTCTTTACTATCTGAATATTTTTCTTTGTTTTGGTTTGGTTGGTTGGTTTTGGATAGCCTGACTAAAGATTTGTCTAAAGGACCAACTCTTCATTTCACTGATCTTCTGTATTCTTTTAGACTCTAGTTAATTTATTTCTGCTCTGATCATTATTATGTCTTTCCTTCTAATCTTAAGTGTGGTTTGTTCTTGCTTTTCTAAGACCTTGAAATTCAAGATTAGATTAAATCTTTTTTGTTTTTCTAATGTAGGCACTCATTGCTTATTAAACTTCCCTCTTAGTGCTGATTTTGCTGTATCCCACAAATTTTGGTATGTTGTATTTCAATGTTCATTTGTTTCAAGGACTTTTTAAAATTTCCTTCTGATTTCCTAATGACCTACTGTTTGTTCAGAAACATGTTGTTCAGTCTCCATGTATTTGAATCATTTAGATTGTTTTGTGGTGTATTATATGTTCTATAAGGAAAGTTGTATGCATTGATGAAAAGAATGTATATTGTGCAGCTAACTGTTCAATGGATTGTTCTGTAAATGTCTGTTACATCTATTTGATCTATACTACAGTTAAACTCTGATATTTCTTTATTGATTTTTTGGGGGGAGTCCATTGGTAAAAGTGAGGTAATGAAATCTCTCACTGTTATAAAATTAGGTGCTCTGTTATTGGGTGTATATAGATATATAATCATTATATTTTCTTGAAAAATCAATTCCTTGATCAGTATATAATGACCTTTGTTCTTCTTACTGTTTTTGTCTTACGGTCCATATTGTCAAATAAGAATATACACTCTCCTGTTGGTTTGCAAATTCCATTTGCTTGGAATATCATTTTCTATCCTTTTACTTTCAGTGTATATTTTTACTGGTAAGGTGAGTTTCTCACAGGAAGCATATTATTAGGTCTCATATTTTAATCCATTCAATAGTCTGAATTTTTTTAACTGGAGAATTAAGATCATTTGCATTTAGAATAGTTAATGAAGGGTTAGATTTGCATCTGCCATTTTGTTGATTTTCTTCTGGTTTTGAATATCCTTGGAGTCTTCCTCTTTCATCTTTGTGGTTTTTTGGTTTGTTGTATTGATAATGTTTTATTCTTTTCTGTTTATCATTTCTATACTCTTCTGGAGGTATGTGTACTTTTGCATGCTATTATGATGGTATCTTCTGCTTCTGGATATAGGACTCCTTTAAGCATCTTTTAGAGGGCTGGTTTTGTGGTCTTGAATTCCCTTAGTTTTTGCTTATCTCAGAAGGTCTTTATTTCTTTGTTAATTCTGAAAAATAGCCCTTCTGGGTATAATAACATTGGTTGGCACTTTTTTTCCTTCACAACTTGAAATACATCATTCCATAGCCTCTGAGCTGTAGGGTTTCTGCTGAGAGTCTAATGAGGTTTTCCTTAAATGTAAGTTGCAACTTTTCTTTTGCAGATTTAAAAATTATTTCCCTGTCCTGTACTTTTGACAGTTTAACATACCATGATGAAAATCTCTTCTGATCATGTCTTTTTGGAGTTCTGTAAGCATCTTGTACCTGGATGTGCACATTTTTTCCAGTATTAAGTAAATATTCTGCTGTTATTTAATTGAATAGGTTTTCTATGCCAATAACTTTTATTTATTCCTCTTTAGGTATGCTGATAATGCAGATGTTTAATCTCTTAATGGTGTTTCAAAAGATCTTGTATGCTGTCTTTATTCTTTTTTTTTAATATATATATACACACACGCATATATATATTTTTTTTCTGTTTGTATATGATATTTCAAAAGACCTGTCTTCAAGCTCCAATATTCTTTATTCTGCTTGATCTAGTCCATTAAGGTTTTCAGCTGAATTTTCTATTTGACTTGTAGAGCTCTTTATTTTCAAGTTTTCTGATTGGTTCTTTTTCAGAATCTCTATCTCTGCTAAAATTTTCCTTTATATCCTGCATTGTCTTCCTAATTTTATTTAGTTTATCTGTATTTTGGGGGGTCTTACTGAGGTTTTTAAAAATTATCTTTTGAATTCTTTATCAAAAATTTTATCCACTTTGATATCTGTCTTTGGGATCTGTTCCTAGAAAATTATGAACATTAGGTGTCATATTGCTTTCTTTTCATATTTTGTGTTCCTGTGTTGAGATCTGCACATGTAGTAAAATTATATCTCCACCACATTTCTTAATAGGTGGCTTCCTCCTGAAGATGTATCTTGGGATATCAGCTTGTTATGCGCTTGCGTTTATTTTCAGGCTACTAAATTAATTTCCCTGTAGCTTCTTAGGCTATGATTAGTAAATGTGCACAGCATGTCCTGTACTGGAGTTGGAGAGACTCACTGTTCTTGTGGGTTATAAAAGAGTGGGGACCCTAGCAGAGCAGGTAGGTGTTGCATAGATAGCCAACCATATGGGGTGTACTCTGTGTGGTTACTACTACAATGGAAGTGGTGGCCCCTATCTGGGGTAGGGGTTTCCTCAGGCACTGTTGATATTGGCTGTTACTGAAAGTGTTACTGGTATTGGCTGTTCTGGTAATGATGAAGAGCCTGAAGCTCTTGGCCTCTGATTAGACACTGGTGCAGGTTTAGGTGCATCACAGGAGAGAGGTGAAAGCAGGAAGGACAGCATACTGTCTGAGGCACTCACACCCAGTCTTGTTAGCAATGCATGATCAGACAACGTACAGGGGAACCAATGCAGGGGACCTGCATATGTTCAGGGACCATAAAACTTGTGTTGTTATAACTCAGCTTCAGTTGTGGGTATGCTTGCCCAGGCACAGATTCTCAAACCTTGCTAGCTATGCTTGCCTTGGGAGAGGAGGTGGCCATGGGGGCATTTCTCCTCCTTCCCATGTTATTTCAATCCTATGGGATCCATGGGAATGGGTCAGGGCTGGAGCCATGTAAAATTCCTCTCAGCTGAGGTGCTTCCAGGAAAGTACCAGAGTGAACAGAACTGTTGCTATGCAAAGTTTCTCTCCAGACCTTCTTAGGCTCCAAAAGCCTCAGTGTGTGGCCACAGCTAGGGCTGAAGCAACATTGCTTAAAACTGCTCCAGCACAGCTCTGTGGTTGGGGCAGCGGTATACAGAGTTCTTTCTCTACCTTGTTAGCAAGAGGAGCCGTGCATGTTGCTTGGAGAGGGGTCCTAGCACCCATGCTAAACCACACATGACTGGTCATGTACCTGGTCTCAGAGGCCAGGTTCCCTAAACACCCAGTTTTTATGGAGGCACACTTGATTCTTATCTGCAGCACAACACCCTTGCCCCTGTGTGTAGCACTCTCAGTACATTTGTGTCAGAGTTGTTCCCCTGAATTTGTACAGTGAAATGTGTGTGGGGTCATGGAGATGGGAATATGCAGGAGTTTCTGACTCCTAAAGCCAGTCTAAATTTGGACAATAAGTTCCCACCTCAAGATGGCTTTTAGCTACAGACCCAGCCTGGGGTCACTGGGAGATGACATGAATTTCTTTTTTTTTCTTTCTTTTTTTGTTTTGATTTATCTATCTATCTATTTATTTATTTATTTATTTTTGGTACCGGGGATTGAACTCAGGGGCACTCGGCCACTGAGTCACATCCCCAGCCCTGTTTTGTGTTTTATGTAGAGACAGGGTCTCACTGAGTTGCTTAGCGCCTCGCCATTGCTGAGGCTGGCTTTGAACTCGTGATTCTCCTGTCTCAGCCTCGCTAAGTGCTGGGATTACAGGCTTGCGCCACCATGCCCAGCTGTTTTATTTATTTTTGATATTTATTAATTTATTCTAATTAGGTATATATGACAGAAGAATGCATTTTGATTCATTGTCCACAAATGCAGCACAATTTTTCATTTCTCTGATTGTAAGCGATATAGTATTGCACTGTATGTGCAGTCATACATGTACCTAGGGTAATGATGTTCATCTCATGCCACCATTTTTCCTGCCCCCATGCCTCCTCCCCTTTGACCAATCAAAGTTCCTCCATTCTTCCTGCGCCTGCCCCTACCCCACACTGCATTTAAATCAGCATCCACTTATCAGGGAGAACATTTGGCCTTTGGTTTTTTGGGATTGGCTTAATTTGCTTAGCATGATATTCTCCAACTTCATCCATTTACCTGCAAATGCCATAATTTTCTCTTCTAATCCTGAGTAATATTCCATTGTGTATATAAACCACAGTTTCTTTATCCATTCATCTATTGAGGGGCATCTAGGTTGGTTCCACAGTTTAGCAATTGTGAATTGTGCTGCTATAAACATTGAAGTGGCTGCATCACTGTAGTTTGCTGTTTTTAAGTCTTTAGGGTGTAGACTGAGGAATGGGATAGCTGGGTCAAATGGTGGTTCCATTCCAAGTTTTCTAAGGAATCTCCATACTGCTTTCCAGATTAGTTGCACCAATTTGCAGTCCCATCAGCAATGTATGAGTGTGCCTTTTCCCCCATATCTTTGCCAACACTTATTGTTGATTGTATTCTTGATAACTGCCATTCTGACTGGAGTGAGATGAAATCTTAGAGTAGTTTTGATTTACATTTCTCTGATTACTAGAAATGTTGAACATTTTTTCATATATTTGTTGATCAATTATATTTTTTCTTCTGAGAAGTATATGTTCAGCTCCTTAGCCCTTTTATTGATTGGGTTTTCTTTTTTCTTTCTTTCTTTTTTTTTTTTTTTGTGTTAAGTTCTTTTTCACAGCCAGACTACTGTTCAGATTTCAGGGCTTTTATCTATCTAATCTGTAAATCTGCAAGGGCCACAAAACTTTCCAATAGCTAGGATCTGGGCTGATAGACCCTGCTGGGACTCCCTCTTTCACCTTTATGTCCCCTCCCACGCTGTGGAGCCAGGAGGGCAAGTGCTGGTGTATTTGTTTCTCTTGTTATGCTGCTGGCCCAGGCCTCTGTAGTTTACAAGGTTTCCATTTCTCTACTATTGAATTCCACTGTTCTGCACTCACCTCAGTATGCACCTACAAACCTGT
The DNA here is from genome assembly GCA_004024805.1 of Geosciurus inauris. Taxonomy (NCBI): domain Eukaryota; kingdom Metazoa; phylum Chordata; class Mammalia; order Rodentia; family Sciuridae; genus Geosciurus; species Geosciurus inauris. The sequence goes on along the minus strand of PVHX01000192.1, from coordinate 204,582 downwards.
TGCTTTGGATCTATTTTGTATGTATTTATCTAAACTCTTCTGGGAGGGTGTACCAAGGATTGAACCCAGGGGCACTTAAGCACTGAGCCATATCTCCAGTTCTTTTTATGTTTTATTTTGAGACAAAGTCTCCCTAAGTTGCTTAGGGCTTCACTAAGTTGAAGAGGCTGGCTTTGAACTCATGATCTTCCTGCCTCAGTCTCCCAAGCCACTGGAATTATAGGCATGTGCCATGGTGCCCAGCTTTATCTAATTTTACTTTTGAGCATCTATTGTATATCAGAAGAACAAAACCAAGTCTACCCTGCTTATCAAACAGTTGCAGTAACACTAGTAAATAAGTCCTTCACCTCACAATTGGCAAGTGCTCAGAGGCATGCACTGAATGCTGAGGGGCAGCATTTAGAGGAAGGAAGCTTTGGGCCCTGTCTTCACCAAGATCCCTCCAGGATGTTTAACAAAGACTTGGCAAGGGAATCAACTCACCAGTCCACTGCTGTGGCCCATGATGGTTTCCCACAGCGAGTCATCAACCAAGACTTTCTTGTCCTGCATGTCCATGAGCTGGCTGACACTGCGGTGGAGAGAGCCCTGAGAATAGGTTTGGCTGATTTGGCTTTGACTTGGGATCCTCAGTACGGATACACTCTGGCTGCTCCGAATACTCACAGGTGTCCCAGATCTGGGAATTTTGGTATCAGCTAATCCCTGAAAAGGAAGTTACTGGTAATGATTACCATATAAAGAAGATGAGCTTGAAATGGGACAGAGAATTGCAACTCACAGGGTGTCATTTAAAGGAATGACTGTCTCCAGACTGTCCTATGGAACTTTGCGGTATGAGTCCTGGAACACTGTGGGTTGGTTTCTTGGTAATATGAAATAAAAAGTTAACCCTGGTACTAGACAGCCACTGCTCTTAGCATTTACAGCACCTACTGGTGCCCCTGCTGTTGTTCCTTGTGAGGCCAGGGTTTGCCACACACTGGGGCTTAGAGGGTGGGTTAACAAGGTAATCCCTTCATGCATGTTGGACGAGAGGCGATCTGGAGAGCACCCCTTCCCAGAGCAGGCCGGTTTGTATTTCACTTTAGAAGTCCTGGATTTGTGTAGCCAAATTGACTTCTCCCTTCCTCTTTTCACATGCCCTGTAGTTCCCCTTGTTATAAGGTCCACCCTCCAAAATAAATCATGTCTGACCATAACACTAACATCAGCAAGACAAAGTTGTTTCATGTTTAGGATAGGACCCAGAAAGTGTCCTAAGGTGAAGTCTAGCTGCTCTAAGTGTCCAGAGGTTCTGAATTAACTGCCAATCAATGGAATTTTCCTGCTTTTTATTGGGCAGTAAACAAACACACCATGCAAAAGATCATGCATTCATGCAGCACGCACAGGTACCTCAAAGTGCATGGTGTAACTTTTTAGGGTGACGCTGCTGGACACATCAGATATATCAGCCACAGAGTCAAACTGAAAAAATGGTGCATCAGTCCTTGTTTAAAACTGTTTTAAATAAATTGTTTTCCAAGTACAGCATAATCATTCTTATGCTATTTGTGTGTGAATATATATACACATATATATGTGCATATATATATATTCAGATTTTGCAATTAAGACCACATAGTGAAAATTAATTGCATGTAGGTCCAAGGTGAATTCCATTGGCATTATTTGTTTAGCATTGTGGAGAAAGGATCTTCAAGCCAGTAATTAAATTACAAGTAAAACCTGCACATGAACTTAGCTGTACTATACAGTGACCTTGAAAAAATGTTAGTAAAACACAAAAAGTTCTCCAACTGGCACTTCTATCTATCTTTGTTCAGAGTGAAGAAAAGTCCTTTTGCCTGTTTGTATCTGATGTGCAAAGGGTACCTCACCTGATCAGAGAGCAAGGGTGCATGGGGAAAAGTGACAGCAGAACTGAAAGAGCATTTCAGGGGAGAAGAGGGTCTGTGTGTGGTGAGGGGCATCTCCTTCACCTACCCAAGTGAAAAGATCACTGGGAAACCAAGCAGGTGAATCCAGCTTGTCCTTTTACAGATCCCCCAACCCCCAATTCTGAGTAGGTGAGGAGGTTCTGGTCACAATGAATATTCCTTCTACTAATGCACATTGTACTCTGGCTCATGTCTCCAACTTTGTGAGAGCAGTTTGGTTTAAAAATGTTTTTAAAAAACAAGACACACAGATACACTTTGTCAACTGAATAGGATTAAATTATAACTGAAGAATTTCCAGGAAAATACTGCCTGGTGCTCTGGGACACTCCAGATTTTACTTTTGCTTACCCTCCAGGGCTGTCGTGAGCAGCTTCACTGTGGAACATTAGCCTCTTCTCTGGGCCTAAAGCCCCAAATAGCCAGCCAGGCCCTCCACTCCTCCCCTGAGCCTGGCCATTTAGCAAAAGTTCACAGGTTGGGTGCCACTCTGCTTTTCCCTAATGCTAAAGGGTATATAGGAACACAGCAATTTTTTTGTCTCTCATCCCATGGGTAGGCCTCTCATCCTACCCCTGACTTATCTCAGGAGTAGATGTCTTAGAGCTGTGAGGAACCATCCATCCTCTGTGGCCTAGGGTATCTTGGCCTGGTGACAGACTGAGCACCACTAGCACTTCTTCCCTGTCTCCCATTTTTATTTCCAGTCATCTCAAATCACACAGTCACATAACAGCCTCTAGGTTGCATCCCGACTTCCAGCTATAAAGCAGAAATCCTTTGTCCTGGTTACACATGAAAATCACTTTTGGAGTAAAAATAAAAAATAAAAAAAAAAAAAATCCTCAGGCCCCACCCAATACCAATGAAAAATCATCGAACTTTCTTGATAAAGCCTCAGGTAATTCTTGTTTTGTTTTTGTTGGTTTTTGATGCTGGAGATTGAACCCAGAGCCTCACACGTGCTAAACATACTCCACCAACGAGCTACACCTCCAGCCAATAGTATTTTTCTTAAAGCTCCCCAGGTGATTCTAATGCACAACCAAAGATGAGGAAGCTCTTCTAGGGTAAGTCTCCCTTGGTTCCCACACTGAGTGAAACATAACTGTCATCTTGTTCCTTGAAATTGTAGCTGTGGAAATATTTCCCCTAAGGGTTGGGGGCAGGGCAGGGGTGGGAAGCAAATTGCCTAGTGATGAGGAAAGGGCCACGCCTTCCCATACATACCATATTGGTGTCCCCTGGTGGGTAGACGCTCAGTGGAGACATCCTCTTCTGAAGAGGTACTAAGGGGGGCCTCTCTCTAATATATGGTTCCCTGTGGAGTTTTCTTTGTAGTATCAGGGACAGAAAGATGGCTAACAATATCAAGCCCAGCATCGCCATTAACACGATGAACCACAGCTCGCTGTAGAATTCTGCACTTGTGCTCCCTGATCTCTTCTTTTCTCCAGGAGTTGTTAGCACCAGGCCTGCAAAAATCCAGGGAAAGAAAAGGGAAACGTTATTTGAGAAGGCAATCTTGTGATCTCTGCTTCTGTTACTTGATAGTGAATTTGAAAGGAGTTGAAAGCAATTGTTCCTGCTTGTGTGCATCCTGCAGGGAAGGCTCAGGGTGTTGCTATGTAGTAAATAGCTTCTTACAGCCCCCCAAAGACGTAGCTGATACTCCTGGCATGGCCATTTAGGGTGGAAATCGCCACCTTGTTGAAGGTTGTGGGGTAGCACTTTTTACCAAAGTAAACTTGAGGGTCATCTCTCATGGCTATATGCCATTGGGAGTGAAGTCCTTTTTTGAGCAATGAGCTCTTCCCAGGGTTACTATAGCAGAGACACACATTGTCAATGCTGTGAACATCCAACTTCCCCTCACTTCATCCAGCAGCCCCATTCCTGAGAAGTTTCAGCCAAACTAGAATTTGAGACACGAGATCCCATTTTCCATTGTGATGTTAACAGTCTATGCTTATTAACTGGTCATCGTTACAGTTCTTGACCCCTGGCTTCTGTGGTAAACAGCGAAAGCTCTGCAAACCATCACTCACATGCACTGGAAAGAGCTTCCTATGGAAAGAATTCCTTTAAGCAGTGGAACTGCTTATCCTTGATTTCTATTCATGTGTTCAAAGGTGACATGATTCTCTGCACATGAGGCTAATAAAATTAGATCAGACTCAATGAGCATTTACCCTGTGCCGCGTCCTAGGCTAGGGGTTTTCCAGGGATGAAGGATGGGCAGCAGTAGAATTGTCCAATCTTGTGAATGGGGTGGGGGACGCTGGAGGGTGGGGCATGCTGGAGGGTGGGGCATGTAGGAGAAAGGCTCCCAGGGATTGCTGCAGAACAGCATAAGGCAGTTTGGCAAACTAAGCAGGAGGGGGGTCTTGGAGATCAACTTCTGCCTCAGGGCCAGCTCAGAAGCCTGTGCATCAGATGCAGCCGTTGCCCAGGCAGGTATGCCACTGTGAGCCAGAGAGCTGCATGGGGCCTGAGGCAGAAGGACAAACACAGTTAAAAATGCTTCCTCATCTCATTCTACCATCTTTACATCATAGCCCTAGCTTCATGTGTGACTGCATATATGATGTGATTCTACATCACGTACAGAGAAATGAAAAGTTGTGCTCCATCTGTGTACAGTGAATCAAAATGCATTCTGTTATCATGTATGCCTAAGTAGAATACATAAATTTAAAATGAATAAATAAATAAATGTAATAGGTCACTTTTAGAAATGGAAATTTTCTTAAGTTTTGGAAATAATATGATGTTAATTCAAAAGTAGGACATTCAAAAGACAGAACATATCTATTTCCCCTGAATAAACATTTACTGTGCACCTACAAAAAAAAAAATGCTTTCTCACCCTTAGGTCAGACTCCCCTGATTTCAGCCCCTCAAGGACTTTGTGGGCTTACCAGTACCTCACATTCATATTCTCAGAAGAAGCCTGAACAGGAGAGTTTTGGAATTGGGGTTAAGATACCTAAGGGATGGTGAGTGAGTGACTACAACTAAAGTTTGAACTTCTAAACTTTAAACTTCGCTAACCCTAAAACTCTCTCTAATCAGCTCTATAGTTTAGAAAGTCACTCTCAATCCCTAGGCCTTGACTTCCTCATCTCTGACATGAAGAATTAGATCAAAGCTGGGATCAAGCCCCAACAGGCAGGAATTGGCATCATTAGGAACCAATGTGTGTTGTCAGATTAAAAACCAACAAACCTTGGTTACTCATAAGAAGAGCTGAGTTTCCTCTTTGTGTGGCCCCAGGCTGGAACTCCAGAAACTGATCTGATGGGCTCAGTGGGCCCCTTGCTTGGGAGCATGCAGGGGAATGGAGGGCAGCATGCCTGAGGGAAACCTCAAAAGGGAGTCAGTTCTCAGAATAGTCAGAAGGAAATGAGGTCTCTGCCTCTTTCCTGCTTGGAGGCTGCCTTCAGGCAATGCACAGGAACGTTTCAGAAGTTAAATTACAAAAATTAAACCTGACCATGGGTATCAGCTGGGCACTGCATCTTGGAATTGGCACAGTCCTCCGAGTGCCTTCCCTCAGCTCTGCCCAGAGCCCAGCCTCCAGACACAAGAGCCATCACTCGCCACTCTGCTCAGCAATGGAAACCTCAATTTGTATTCAGGAGCTGACTAGTGATTCCTCCTCTTTTATAAAGAGCTCAAAGTCAGGATGGTAACTCTATCCTTCCCTTTTTTCTTTTCAAAGTACTCACTCACTTTAAGGGAGTGCACCTGAGCATCAAGTGGGAGGTTCATGATCGGGGGATGGGACTCCAGTGGCTGGACCTCAACTGCAAAGAAAATCCCAACACACAAGCAGTGTCAGAGGAAATCCCATCCCAGAGGTTGCTGTGGGAGAGGGCACTGGCCAGCGTGTGGTCCTGGGCCCCTGCATTGGGATCACTGGGCAGGACTTAAGGAGCAGACACATCAACGTGCGATTCTGGATCTCTGCCAGGGGCTGGGAAATCACAAGAAACAAGCACACTGAGGTGAGGCTGATGCTCACTTACATGGAGAACAATTGCTAGAGAAAAAGTCTTGGGCCCCGAGTCAATAGAAAAACCAAGCTGGACTTGCCATCTTAGCAAGAAGCTTGCAGACCATTTCCAGATAAATTCCTGTGCCCCTCAGACCTCTATCATCCCCTTGGGAAAAGACTAGAGTTGCTAAAAGAACACCAAATGAGGTCTTTTGTCTCTCATAGTCTCTTAAATTAAATGAGATAAACACTGTGGGAGGACTCATGTTGGTTGTAAGAAATTTTATGTGGCACCCAGTTGTGTAAAGTCGAGTAGAATAATATTTTACAGATTGAAACCATATTGGATAAAAATAAGTATGTTCACCTGTATTTCAGAATCTTGGAACATGTTTATTTTTCAAAAAATTTATGTGCATACAAATTTGATATAGCATTAATTACTGGAATTTAGAATAAAGTATCAGTCCTAACTCTGCTCTAATGGTAATGATTTGCCATTTCTCTAACTTGCCCTTTGAAATTATGAAGTACTGCGTAGGTTAGATTCAAGAGTTACAGGTAGAAATAAATTTAAAAGATGTTCCTTAAAAATCACAATTTCCTTTCTTCAGCTAAATTACTTTGTATATTAATAGTAAGTCAATCTTTTTATAAAAGACATAGACAGAAATTTCCCAAATTTATCACGTTAGGCTATAAATCAAGAATATTATTAGGATCAACACAGACTAAACAGAATACTTTCTCCTTTTCTCTCATCTCTTTTCCTTGGACTTCCTCTATGCATTACTTTTTTTGTACACAAAGTCATAAAACTCTTTAGATGGGATTTGTGGCCAAGGGACAAGTTTAGTCAGATCTCTTTGGTCTTTTCCACATTTACAGTTCAGTGAGTTGACATGTTAAAAGTATATCTTCACTCCTTACCTAATGGAAGTTCCATGAGGACTTAAAAAAATTATAACACTCAATTCCTTCCATAAAATCTATGCAATAAATCTATACATAAGTACATACAAACATATTTATATACTTGAGGAAAATATACTAAATACAACTTGAATTAAATGTTTACCAAATTCAGTAGAGGTATCATATTGGAACAACGGTGTCTTAACACTTCCTACATCCGTAGTACAGATGACCTGGAAAAAGAAGACTAGACAAAAGGAAGAACTAGTAAATGACTTAGTCAGTCAACACCTATAAATAGGGGGCTTTCTTTTAAAGCAGCAGGGTGTTAGACCATGAATACTCTAAAGCCAGAATTTTAGTCGTGAGGTTTTACCTAATGCTATAGTATAAATGTTAAGTGTTCCCCTAAAGCCCCAGGGTGGAACAACTGGGACATGGTAGAACTTTTAAGAGGTGGGGCCTAGTGGGAGGCTTTTAGGTCACTGAAGCTGTTTTCTTAAGGTGGTTGTAGGATCCCAGCTCCCTCCTCACTCTTCTTTGCCTCCTAGTCAAGGTGAGCAGTTTTGGTCCACCACATCTCCCACCATGATGTGCTACCCAGCCACAGCCCCAAAGCCATGGGGCCAATAGATAGGACTGGAAGCTCCCAGACTGTGAGCCAGAATAAACCTTTTCTCTTTATAAGCTGATTTGTTAGAGTGACAGAAAGCTGACTAACATTTAATATGCAAACTTATTTCTAATTAAAATGTCATCCAGAAAAGAGCTATGATTAGTGTAATAATAGCATATCCATATGTAATAGAGCTAAATAAGATTAGAGTTTATACAGCAAAGGAAAAGAATTATCAGTGGAGTAAGGAATAATAGACAAATATATCTTGTTCTCCATGTTCCTTAAACTTGGTCCTTTAAAATCCTCAGCTGTACCTTCCACTAAGTGACCCAGAGTTTCTTACTCAACAGGAAAGCTCACAAGCGAGCATGGAAATCATATGATCTAAATTCCTCTTGCAACAGCTAGGAACTTGCAACTCTTGCAAGGTCACACAGATGGCTAGAGGCCTGGTCAGGTACAATCCAGATCTGCTGTCAGGCCATCTTCCATCATAAGGAGCTGCTCAAGAGCTATAACCATGAAAATGTACAGCTGAATCACTGTAAAAATGTTATTAAATTTCAAATACTGTGAATTCAATGCTGGACCTCATTGCTTACCTCCACATTTTAGTCAAAATAAATATAGCACTTTCAAGTAAAGCAAAACCAAAAACTTCACCAATTTATTATATAAAGCCAGATTGCTTAAAATAATTTCAATCTATTGGTACTGTGACCATGTTAATTACTGGAAAATCCTATACCTTACAAAGCTTTTTATCATTTCAATTTAATAATAACAAGCCTAAGAAAACACAAAGAAAGGACATGCAATTAAAGAGGGAGAAGGAATTCAGTCCACAGGGAAGAAGGTTGTTCCCTTCGGGGACTGATACCAAGGGAATTTAAGAAAACCCCTTACTCAAGGTTCTTAAGAGGTGGAGATGGTCATTGGCTGATAGAGCTATGTGGAAGCTGGGAATATAGCAAGAAAATTCTTGTAGCCCTAAACTTACATAATTTTAGCATACTCACTGACAACACATGGGTGCTATTTCTCTCATGAACTCTACCTGCTCTCTGTTCTTCTTGCTTCCCTGGGACACTCAAGTCACATGGACGCAGCACACTCCCCTGGAGATGCCAACTGTAGCACATTGGCCAGTAAATGGGAAGGAAAACCTTATATACTCTGAGCTATAACTTTTCCATGAGAAGCGGCCACTTAAACCAAGACATTTTAATGGCGAGCATCTGTTGGTCACCTTTCAGATTGAACATCTCATAAAGCTGGGAACAGAGCTCTGTGTAAGGAGCAGGGGTCAGAGACTAACTTTTGTCTGCCATCCGCGGTATGTACAGGATGGTGTCCAGGCCGCTGTACACACGCTGTCCTCCATCAGTCAACACGTACTCCTTCAGCCGGCCATTGAGAAGGAAAGAGCCACTCCAGTCGACACACACCATTGACAGATTGCTGTCCACCAAAAATGGGGCCCGGTACTGAGGCACTGCTGGGAAAAATGCATATGTTCTAGAAATGGAAAACTCTGTGAGGGTGCATGGGCCCTGGGCATGCATTTTTAATTAAAAAAAAATTTTAATATCAGAAAAAATCTCCAGCATTTCTGGAACCAACTTAAAAAAATGGTGTTGGGATGAAAAGAAAACCAATGAGAACATATGTGAAATGCTTTCTCAGCAACTTTGCACCTGCTTTCAAAAAAAAAAATCAACGGAGAGTGGTGTTTTATCAATACAACAATTAACATACAATGGCTCTGCTCACCAACATAACCCTGGAGCTCATATTTTGTTGCATTTTCCCTCTTTTAACAGGTAAAGTGTCCTTAACATTATTAACTACAGTAGGTAGCTATTTTTCATATCAAATCAATATTTATTGCTACAAAGCCCCAAGGACTAGATGAAGTTAAAATATTTTTTTTCTCCAAACCAAACTGCTTAGATGGTGAATTATGTCCTTTTGGCACCCATTTATTTTTAAAGCTTTTTCTTGAAGTGTTAGTTTGTTTTCTAAGATAGTTAAAAAGCTTTGAAAACAGCAATTCAAGTATAATAATTCATTGCCCTGACTAATCAATCAATAGCATAGTACATTAGTAGATAATCAAGCTCAGGTCTTCTAAGCACTATATCACATATAGAAGAAACTTTGAGTGTATTTTACAGGCATGTTGTCTTTGGATTTTTCAGCCCCTTACTGAAATAAAACAACACAAAAATCCTTAACTGGGGCTCATCTTCAAAATTTCTATGAAATAATTTTTGCAGAAACAAATGGAGATACCATAGCCTCTTATCAAGTCAGAAGAGATTTATTTCAAGAGCTCTCATTTTCTCCAAAATAATCAATACATTTGTAGAAGAATTAAGATCCATCTATATGCTAAATTGGCTTTTAAGAAGTGAGCAGTGAGAATAAACTGGATATCAGTTCTTTCTTTAAAAAAAATAAACATATCTGTTGCTGATATTAGGGAATAAAAGAAAATAAGAAATAATTATGTTTTTGTAATTATAAGATTAAGCCTTAAAGACACATGTGATTCTTATCTTTTAAAATAAGACATTTTCATAAATCCATAAGAAACATGATCTGCAAATACCAAAAGTTATCAAACTTCCATAAATCTCTATGCTGTTCTAGCACGAATCCTGCCTAATATCACAACAGAACACACTACTGTAATTTGTTGATGGCTTTCCTGCCCCTTTAACCCAATAGGGTTCCTCTTCTCCTTTATCAGTATAAAAAAAGAGGAAGCACAAATAGTAAGAAAGTAGGAACTTCATTATTTAGGATTTGGAGACTTCCTGAGAGAAAAGAGTAAGCAATAAAAATAATGAGGAATCATGGTTTTATGTGACCCCCACCAGAGGAGACTGGGAAAATATTAAGAGTTGCTCTTCCCTTAGTACTTGACATATTTTCTCATTAAATCCTCAGCAATCCTGTAAAAGTTGTCTCCTAATTTTTCAGGTTCAGAGAGATCAAACATCTGCCTAATGTCAAGGCAAGGTAAGAGACCAAGAATCTGAACGCAGACCTGCTAAACTCCAAAGCCCATCCTGCTTTGTTGTAATCAGTATGCACTTATTTAAAGAAGCACAAAATACTGATTCACTTTTGGGTGCTCTCTGGTGATGTGTTGAAGCTGGCTCATCCAGATTAGATACTCAGGAATTTTGCAAGTTAGTCATTAAACCCAGCCATTATTAAAAGTTAAATTATATAAACTTAATTGTGTTAAAACAAAGGCAACATACAAAATTCCTAACGTTTTCATTATTTCATTATATTTTATTACCATCTACCCACCCAAGGTTATTTACACCTGTAGGATCTGGATGGTAGAAATATTATAGAATGGTTTACCCATCTCTTCCTAATTCTGTGTTTAGTGCTGCCATGTTGGTGACTTGAAATCAGCAATGGTGAGGGTATTTACACCATGGAAATTGGTAAGTGCTTCAAAAATCAGAATATTTTTCTCTCAGCAAGACCAGTTGCCGAGTAGTTATACCTCACCTCTGCTCTTCCACTGAAAATATAATTCAGGCAGGGTGGCATAATATGTTGCTAGACTTTTATAACCCCTTTGCTGAGTATGTGTGTGATCATATCTATATAGAACCACACATACTATTTTTAAACTATCTTCTGGTTTATATTTTACTTTTCTTTCTGATCCACTTTTTCTTTCTACCAGTATGCATAATGAGTTAAAAATAGCATAAATGGTACTCAAAAACACAGTCATGTCTTGTATTTTTCTGTAGATCCAGTTGTCGATCAAAGGAACCTTTCTCCTTCAGTGCTGGTCTACTTTTAAGTGCTTTGTCCAAAGTGAAAGAAAAACTGGAAGGAAATCTTTAATCTGTTTGGTTTGTTCTTCTAGTATAAGAACAAAATATCTGGCAAAAAATTATCTTCATGACCAAAAAAAAAAAAAACAAAAAAAAAATAGAATTGTTTATAACCTAAAATCTTCACCTAGCTTTTCTCTGGCCTTTGGGCCAATACCCTCCAAAAGTGAAATAATTAGCAAAATTGGTTTATGTATATATTGTGAAGGGGATTATAAAATTAGAGAGTAGACATTATTAAGAACTATCGCAAGGACATGTTGGCCCACACCTGTAATCCCGTTACTCAGGAGGCTGAAGCAGGAGGATCACAAATTTGAGGCCAGCCTCAGCAACTTAGTGAGACCCTGTCTCAAAATAAAATTTAAAAAAGAGTTGGGGATATAGCTCAGTTGTAGACATCATTAGGTTCAATCTCCAGTATAAAGCAACAAAGAATCATTTTATTTTGATAGTATAGGTGATAAAAAAAATCTGATTGCTACCAACAACAAACATGGAAAGTTTTAAGTGCACTCATCCATTATTTTAGGGAGTCTAATACACTGTGCCCAGTGGTGGAGACACTGAGGACTAGAAAAAGAGATTTAAAAGGGAAAAGACAAAAACTCTGTGGCCTGTTGAACTAGACTGGTGACATGAAGTCCAGAGGGAGATGCCCATGAATTTCAAGCCAGAGGACTTGGGTAGAGGTGACCACTTGAGGTCACCGACTGAAGCCTGGCAGTAGATGAACCCAGTTGAAGAGGGAAGAGGAGAGCAGGGGAGGGAAAAAGAGAAAAGGGTGGAAGAAGGGATAGGAAGGGAGGTATGTTTAGAACTGAGATCTGAAGCACTTGGTCAATGGAAGATCAACCAAAAATCTGACCAAAAGGAATATTCAAAGAAGCAGGATGGAAAGCAGGAGAAGCTTGTCATGAAAACTCAAGGAGACCACTTTTAGAAAAAGGACTGAAGGTTCAATTGCATTGAATGCTGTTGAGAAGTCAATGAAGGTGACGACTGGAGAACTGTGTTTGCTGGATTCATCAATGTGAGGGTCAAGGGCAAACGTAGAGATTTTCATCTAGTGATGAGGAAGTTAACCAGGAAGTGGGAAGAGAGAAGATGGGCAGCACACGTGTGGACCCTTCCTTAGAGACGTGCTGCTGCGAACTGGACAGTGAGCCCAGCTGCGGGGAGGCGGAGCTTGCTGGCTGGCTTTAGTATTAAAGACAGAGAAGCAGCTTTGAATCTAAGTGAGATACACTGAAGGCTAAGGACAGAGAGGGGTGGTCCCTAGGGAAGGGGACAGCCCTCACCCACAGGAGGCAGGTGTATTTCAGGAGGAAGAAGCCCTCTCCCTTCCTTATTGCCGGCAGAGATGGTACTGACAGCTAGGATTGTCTGTCTGGGATGGAAAGGGAAGCAAATTACTGACTCACGATTTCTCTTTTCCTTGTGACTCACAAGGCAAGGAGTTTGCAGAAGAGAACCCAAGAGGAGAGAGAGCCTGGTTGTGGGTGTGTGGGAAGAAAGAGTGGGAAGCAGGGAGGATTGTGGAAGGTGGAGAAGGTTAGAAATCTTTAGAGAGTAGGAAGTTAATTCATGACGGAAATCATGAGGGTACGCCTGAACCCGGCAATGAGAAGTTCAGAGCAAGACTTCTTACTAGATGTGAAAAATGGGCCAAGTTATTTAAGATCTGTTTCAAGTTCAGGGCCACCTCCCTGTGTAAGTCCAGCAACCTCAGTTCAGATCATAGTCTATGTAAGTGGCCCCCTAGAATCGTAGTATATAGTCAGTATCCTGCCTCCGTTTTCTCATCTGTAAATTGGGATAATAGTAGTACATACCTCCTAGGTTTGTTGTGAGGATTATTTGTAAAATACTTAAGCAGTGCCAGGAATAAGCAAGTCCTCTGTATGCATGACCTATAACCAACACTAACAGCTTGCCCTGTGATTCTCAGACATATGGAGGTCCTTCTATGAGGCACTGGACTTCAATGAATGCACACTTCTTACTTTTAAAAATGGTATATTTAATGCCAAATACTATATTTTAGGTGAGATTACAATCTGATATAATATTTCTGGAAGATAATTATAATTTGTAATAGGTATCCATAACTTTAAAATATTTGGTGCAGTAAATTTCATTGATTGAAATTTGATCAAACAATGAGACAATCAAACAAAGATTTTCCTTGTCACATAAATTAAAGTGAAATATTGAAAACAACTGAAATGCCCAGTCAATTCATGTATGGAATACTATACAGCCATTAAACTTGGTGGCTGAAGAACTGTTTAAAATATGGAAAGTGCAAATGAATTAACTTGAAGTATAAAAAGCAAACTATTAAATTTTAATTTACGGTATTATCTCAGGCATGTAATAAAATTATGTATAGAACAGAGATTAAAAGAATTGATCATGCGGGCTGGGGTTATGGCGCAGTGGTAGCGTGCTCGCCTAGCACGCGAGAGGCACTGGGTTCGATCCTCAGCACCACATAAAAATAAAATAAAGATATCCTGTCCACCTACAACTAAAAAATAAATATTTAAAAAAAAAGAATTGATCATGCAAAACTATTAAAACTTGCCTCTGCCTGGTGGGATTATGGGCAAAACTGACTTTGTGCTCATGGGAGCTAGGTGGGTGCACAGACCCCTCTCAGAGGACAGTTCAGAGCTTAGTCTGATGCTCGGCTGTCACTCTCTTGGAATTCTTAATGACTTTTGAACAAGGAACTCCATATTTTCATTTTCCACTGGGCCCCACAAACTATGTAGCTGGTTCTGAGAAATACTTCTTTTATTCCTAATACTTTTTGTATTTGCCATTTTTACACGATAGATGTATATACCTTATAAAATCTGAAAAGTTATTTTATAAAAAATTAATTAGTTGATTAAAAATTAATTAGTTTACTGCCCATTTCTGCACTCAATGGCCCTTTTGCTTTTCCTGGTAGTGCCATATCTCAATGCTTTCTGGATATGCTAGGGATGATGTCATATGATTTGAAAAGCAAAGGAGTGGCAAACTTCTTTTAACAATGGGCTACAAGCATTTGTCCATTTTCTTTCTTCCCTTTCATGGCCTAACTTCCTCTACTTTGGTTTCCACTACAGGAAAAATCTTAAATGTGCCCTTTACCTCCATACTGTTAAACCATGTGAGCATTTTTCTTCAGTCGTCATCTTCATTGATATCTCAGTAACATTCCACATAATAAACACTCAATCCTGTTTAAAAGTGGTTTCCCTGAGTTCTATGGAAGCCTCTCCTGCCTACTGCCCTCCCTCTCTGGTTTAGGGTAGGCGACACATTCACTCACACTCCTTCTGGGTGGTGAAGTTGATCCACTCGGAAGCTGTGCTGCCTGCCTCGTTGTGTGCCACCCCTCGCAGCTTGTAGGTGGTATAAGGCTGGAGCCCCTCCAGGCTGGCTCTCAGGTCTGGCCCGCTGTACTTTATCTCTGTTTGGCTGGGAGCACAGGGTAGGGCTGCCTCAGGAGGGCAAGCCACGTGGAGGTGGAGCTCATAGCTGCAATGACAGTGGATACATCAGAAGCAGACAGGCAACGGAATTTGCTTAGCTCTTTAAAACTGGTTATATTTGGTGGAAAGGCATTTTTGTTTTCATGGAACTATGAGCTCTTTAAAATTTCTATTTGCAGCAAACTGCTCTCAGAAATTCTTTATTAATACTGTTGGAAATGAGCAGCAGAGATAACCAGAGAAATAATAGAAGTTACCATTTATACACAAATTGCCATCCACCCAGCAACTAGTCATTTTTTTTGTTGGTTTTTTGTCTCTTTTAAGAGTAGAATGATAAATTGTACTCCTCTGTTTAAAATAAAGAAAATATTTTTTCCCTCCAGATTATTTTGTGTGAAATCATTTCATTATAACATTTTAAATTAGATCAGGGCAATTCCAATCTAACCATATAGTTTCAGCTAAGGCTTGTGCAATGTTTGATTCCAGAGAACTATGAGGGGGAGCATATCCTTTTTTTTTTCTAAAGCATATTCTTTCATTATTTATTTACTTGGTGCTGGGATTGAAACCAGTGCGTTGGGCATGCTCAGTATGTGCCCTGCCTCCCCAGCCCCAGAGGAGTATATTCTTTTAATGAATGTAAACACATTGTATTGTCTTTCTTAAGTAAAGATGATTTGGTTGTTCATCTTTTCATGATTAGTTGATGTTATGTCTTAAGCACTTTGCAGGAAACATTATTATTCAAATAAATCTGTTGAGCTATAGGTATCTGTTCAGTAAGCAAGCCCTTCTTGGGTAGTGCCAGGTAGCCATATGCCTGCATGCCTGTCTCTGGTTTATTCATCCTTCCTATTGACTCACTACCTTTGAATGACACCATTGGGGAAGAGCGGGGGTCTCCACTGGAAGGAGGCGGTCCTTGAGGCTAGCGTTTGGACCTGAGGAGAAGACAGTCCTGAGGGTGGAGCGGGATGAGTCCTCAGCTCAGCCGTTGGCCCTTTGCTGCAGCAGTTGAAGCACGTGCAGGCCTCTACCCCAACGGAGTATGTGGTAAAGGGCTGCAGGTCACGAAGAGTCTGCTGGGTGGCCAGGCCTTCAGACAGCTAGGAGGAAAAAAGACCAGTGGTAGCAGTGTCACAATCAGAGGCAGCTGATAAATGTTTATCAGTATCCCACCTCCTATGAATGGAGTATCATGCTAGGCACGCTTGCAGATGCAATATGGTGCTCAGCCTGGCACCCAAGGAATTACCCTGGAGAGGCACAATGTGAGTGTTTAACAATAGAATGAATAGAGGGATGGAAATTGCAAGCCACACATTATTCATGATCTGTTATCTTAGGCAGAGAATACACAAAAAGTTGATCAAATTTTATGATCTTCAGAATGATGCCTTTTCAAAAAAATATAACCTGCATTTAAACTCTATTTTTAGTCACCAACTTCCATATTCTGTCATGATAACTTGTAATTTCCAGGTCTAAAATACCCTCAGACCAGGTATCATGGTGCACACCTATAATCCCAGTGGCTTAGGAGGCTGAGGCAGGAGAATTACAAGTTCAAAACTAGCCTCAGCAATTTAGTGAGGCCCTGAGCCACTTATTGAGACCCTGTCTCAAAATAAAAATTGATACATAAAAAGGATTGGAGATATGGCTCATTGGCCCCTGGGTTCAATCTCTAGTACCAAAACAAACAAACAAACAAAAATCAACCCTCAGATCTATGTTAGAATCAGGTGCAGATATTTCAGTGCTTGAAAGCTCATTTCTTCCTCTGACACTGATGGTTTTTACAAAATATCATAGTCTTTTCTAATTCATCTTTGTAGGATTATAAATTTTTCAGTTTATTTGGAGCAAACTTTTGACTTTTATTGTAGTTTAATTAAGTACTCTTTGGAAAAGAAGAGTTTAGAAATTGGAAATTAATTTTCACATTTACATAAGTAACATAATTAAAATGAGCCATGTTATTTTAAAAATTGCATACCATGCACTCCAAATATAAATTGTTTTAGCTTATTAATATTATCATTATATAAGCATGGATAATCAAGGGTTGATTATATTTACATCATCTATATTTATTGAATACAAAGCCCTGTAGAAAATATGCTAATATTACTTTAACATTCAATATGAACCTTCATTGTATGTGAGTTATCTTTTGAAATTATGTATCAATACCTGGCACTCAGGCCGCAGAGGATTTCTCCACTCTTGCCCAAATTGTTCCCTCAATTGGTCTAAATAACTTATAATGTAATATTGGGATCTGCACAATCTGTATATGAGGTTTGTGTGAACAAAGTATGGAACTCTCCATACTTTATTTTCATGAAAATAAATACTTTATTTCTCCATACTTTTTATTCATGAGAAACAGGGTGGCACAGGCTGTACCACAGAGACAAGAGACGTGGCCCACTGGTCCTTGGTCTCTTCGTTTAAATAATGCAGGAATTGGCCTAGTTGATTCTTAGCATCCCTTCCAGAAAGCAGCTTGGCTAATACAAAATGTGAAAGACAATTTCTTTCTTTCTTTTCTTTTCCTTTTTTTTTGGTACTGGGGATTGAACTCAGGGGCACTCAACCACTGAGCCACATCTCCAGCCCTATTTTTTGTGTTTACTGTAGGGATAGGGTCTCACTGAGTTGCTTAGTGCCTCACCATTGCTGAGGCTGGCTTTGAACTCGCTATTCTCCTATCTCAGTCTCCCAAAGTGCTGGGATTACAGGCGTGCGCCACTGCGCCCGGCTTAGGAAAGACAATTTCTTTGAACATTCCTGCCTGCCTCCCAATGTGCCCTTGACGTGTTGAAAAACAGTGGCGCCAGAGTTGCGCTGACTGGGAGGGTCTGCTCTCTCTTCCAAAAGCCTAGAACTTACTAGAACTTTCTCAAAATCATCAAAACAAAAACTGAACTTTCATTGTGCTATTAGAGATTGGTATGTGTCAAAATGGGGAGCTCAAAGATAGTTTTGCTCTATCGTTTCTTTGTTGCATTAACATTTATGCCCCCAACCATTACCGTTTATTGGCCTCTTAATATAGGCTCTCCCTTCATTGAGTGCTTGACCTGTGCTTTGCTAATTAAAGTAAATTGATTCAATTTGTTTATCTCCAAAGTCTTAGGTTTCCTATATTTGCAGTCTTTAATACCACTGTTCATGTATCTCTCCCTGACATGTTTATATATTTTCTATGTGTTTTCCAAAGGCTCACTTTTTCTTCTTTAAAGGATCTTTGTGCCACTAGGTTCACCCGAGGGGAACAGAAGGGTAAGAAAGAAGGATGGAGGAGAAGAAAAAGCAAGGGCACCATGGATAATGATTTTTTAAATAAACCAATCCTGGGTTTTATCCCAGAAAACGCTGCTGCTCACCACAGTGTGGGCCCCACTGGTGTTGGAGAACAGCCTGTAGAGACTGATGTTCCCATTGGGCTTCCCTGGAACACTGATGTTGACCACTGCTTGAGTAGAAGAGACCGCATGGAACGTAGGGGCTCTGAGACCTTCTGGGGGAGCAGGTCCAGTCCTACACCGTGTCCAGCTACTGGGGGCTTTTCCTGCTGAATTCACTGCCCAGACCTACAAGAGAAATCAGCAAGACCAATGAAAAGCAACCTTAAGGTTGGGAAAAAAAAAATCAACCAAAAGCAACTAAAGACAACAGAATAAAATAAACTTTGATTTTGCAATCAAATCACAAATTTATTTTTTCTCAATCACAAAGGACTATGTGAGCACGAGGGGGCCACTGAGAATGTCAGAATGCAGTAGGTAGATGTTAACCTAATGAAAAGCAGTTTGTCTCTGTGAGGGGAAGTAGAGAGATTTTGTCAGCTTCTGCAAACTGGACAAATCTGCAGACTACATAAAACTCAGCAATTCTTAAACACTGTCCCCACCAAATCTGCATGAAAATTAAATTTTCTTTCATCAAGGAGGAAATGAACATATGGAAAGATGTATAATCTTATTTATCAAGAACCATTTGTATAATTAAACAGGAATATCCTAAAAGGTTGCCTTAGGTCATCATTTGCATGAGTAAGTAATTTGTAGAATGTCAGGTACAATAGACAGAGTAGATGGATGTGTGAGTGTATAGGGTTAAATTAAGCCCAATAATAGCCAACTACACAGTGATCAATCAGAATGATAGATCTAAATGGCAATACAAGAAGACTGTCTGTGTGTTTAGGAGTAGAAGTATTCCTTAGTAAGCTTTCATGTGCAAGTCTTACTTCAGAAATACCCCCCCCCCTTATTGGGTATCTTCTACTCTCTATTTTTTTTAATAAAAAATTTACCCTGAGCATTTAGAGACAAATCCATAAAATGTGTTTGATTTCCGAGTGCACCCATTCCAGGTATGCAATCTTAAAAAGGCATGCAGAGTGTTCAAAATATAAGATATTTAGGAAAAAACAGAATAATTTGAAGTCAGAGTTTAGCTTTGTTTTTGTTAGGTTTGCTTTTACATCAATAATATCTTCAAGACAAGAAACATTAGACAGATTTTTAGTAGTTAGACCAACTTCTATTAGTGTTTCCATACCTCTTTTGGGGGATTTCTTGGTAAAAGCAAATTTCTGAGGGTGAATTGCTGTCAAGTGGAAATCTCCAGCCCCTTGCTGATATAATTGCCAGCAGCCCCATTTTTAAGAGACAACTAACCTACTTACATAGTCAACCCAGCTCTATTAAGATCGTGTATACCTCTCATTTGCATAATAATCACTTACATTTGTATAAGCTCTGCATTTTACAAAGTACTTTAACATCTGTTAGTTTACTTAGTCCTCACAAGGGCAAACTTATTAGGTAAGTAGAGAATGTGTGAATAACCCCCTTATGCAGGTGGTAAAACTGAGGCTTAGAAAATTCCACCATCCAGCTCAGTGTGAGAGAAGTTGTAAGAGCTGAGGCTAGCTAGAAGCCAGAACTCTTTCCAATAAACTGCCTTTGATTCTGTATGTCATTTATACGCATAAATAAAACACTCAGGATCACAAAAATTAAATGACTTGTCCATAGATGAATACCTGCAATTCTGGATTAGGTAAGGTCTCTTAGTTTCCAAGGATGGATAGACAGGGAAAATTGTCTTAGGTATGGGGTGTGGCGGTAGTACTCTGACAGGCATAGACAAGAAAGGAGCAGGAAGGTGTTAGCAATGAAAAGCTAGGCTTCCAAATAACTAGAATCCTGGTCAGAATACATCTGCAGCTGCTCTTGTCCCCTCTGAAATAGCCACAGTCTTAAAATAGGGAGGGGAGGTAAAGAAGAGATGGGATTTCAGGACTGATGAGGAAGGGTCCCTGGCTTCTCAATCTGCTCCAGATCAGCCTTTTTCCCTAAAAATATCTCTCCTGGGAGTAGGATGGAGACAAGATTTGGAAAAAGGATACAAAATAAAGTATCAATGTTGACATCAATTTTTTTTTTTTTTGGCCAAAAGCAAAGCTTTGTTTGGTGACTTAAAGGCATGTAAAATTTTGTTCAGGGTCACAATAGATAGAGAAGAAAATGAGGAGAAAAGGCCAATTAGGTCGAATAAAAGAACAGTCCAGCAAGTTGCCAATTAATTACTGAGCACCAATAGGAGATAGCAGTAGTGCAGGCATGGGGTGTTGAAAGAAAATGAGATGAAATAAGTATAAGTCATAGAAAGTGCTCAGCACAGTTCTAGCTCAGGGTATGAACATTAACTTTTCTTTCATTTTCGAGGTAGATATACAATCCCATATACTATTAAGGCTTTTGAATACACATGTTGGAGATAATACTAGACCTCATGACCACCCACCTTTGTCACACAGGTTTTTATTAGATGGAGTCCTATTTTAAAAATGTGATTTAATCCATTATATTTTAAAACACTTGGGCCTCAGTATTAGAGGGTTCTATTTTTTCTTTCTTCTTCTGTATTTCTTTAGGAATGTTTCTTTCTAAAAACAGGCAATACAAAATTTCCTATTACTAACTGGGAATGCACGTAGGATCTAATCTTTTGTCTTTGACAGGAGACCTTCATAACACATTGCTCTTTTTCCTAGAATTTCTTTTAGTATTCAATCAATTTGAGATCAAAATAGCATTCATATAAATCAACATGCTTATGCAAAGCAGGATCAGCCTATTTACATGAGCTACTGTGAAAATGAAAACAGTTACAATGAAGAGAAGGCTGACTGAGATAATGAAGCTTTGTGGATTTCACAAAACTTGTACCAAGGCAGTGTCTCTGTGATAGAAAACACCAGAAAAAAAGGAACAAAGAATCTATCAATGATACGCTTTACTGTCTCTCTTTGTCTCTCCCTCTCTGTTCTGGTAAAAATTTTGGCAATACCAGAATTTACTATGGAATTTTGGCTATGTCCAGCTAAATAGAAGGTAGTTCAGGAACAAAAAATACTAAAAGAATACGTCTATGATTTCTGCTGAGAAGTAGTGTGCCAAGATTTGAAGAGATCTTTATGAGGTAGAGAAAGAAGCACCAGAGTTCTTGTATGGGGAATTTTGAGTATTACATCCTGATCTTTTATTTTTGTTTTGTTTTGCTTTTTTGTGGTGCTGGAGATTGAAACCAGCACCTCATGCATGCTAGGCAGGTGCTCTACCACTGGGCTACATCCCCAGCGACCTGACCTTTTAGTTTTAACAAACCAATATAAAAATCAGAAATGAAATGTCTCATGAACAGACAAAGAGTTGGCTGCTTTATCTATCTCTACCTGACTTCTTTGTCTGTCTCTTGGGCCTCAAAACACCATCCGATGGTCTATGGTGCCCTAGTGAGCTGAGTACTTTGAACCAAAGGACATTGGAAGGCCTCAAAGCAAGGTCTTTGTGACCTTCTCGCATTCTCCTGTCTCCCACCACTCATTCTCCCCTGAACTGAGCTATAGAAACCAGAATTCCTTTCTCCCAAGTGGCTTATAGAAACTAGAACTCTCCCCCCACCCCAATCTCCCACCAAACAAACTGTTAAAACCTAGAAAGGTCACGATCTCTCTCCTTCTCCTTTGAAGATCCTTATTCCAGATCTTTTTCTATTCCTGGGAGAAAGGAAAGCTACACAGGGTGGTCAAGAAAAATCTGAAGGACAGGTCTTGCTGGGTTTCTCTATGCAGACTATTAGCATTAAATGATACTTTTTTATTTGTTTGTTTGTTCTGGTACTAGGGATGCACCCCAGGGCCTCACACATGCCAGCAAGCTCTCTAACACTGAGCCGTGAGCTACATCCACAGTCCCTAGATGATACCCTTTTGTCTAATTACATTCCATAAGGTTGTCCATTCTTTACTGAACCTAAGCATAAACAGTTTTTCTTTGATCTTTGAGTTTTCATTCCTGAAGGCTCCTGTATCATATAAAACTTTGATTAAATACATCCATTATGCTTTTCTCTTGCAAACCTGTCTTTTGTTACAGGAGTGTGGGCTGTGACCCTTTTGATGGGTGAGGAAAGGTGTCACTCCTCTTATTCCTCTCTATCCATCTATCCATCCATCCATCCATCACGTATCTACCTACCTATCTTTTACCTGACAATCAGTCTATCCAGTTTGTTTCCTGAGATTCCCTCAAATGATGCTTGGGTCCATAAACATAGTGCATATAGTACTCATTGGAAGGATCATAACTGAGAAAGGAGAAGAAGTAAGGCTTATGGACTCTATGGCCAAGAGGACAAAAAGTAAGATACTCTTCACCTTTGATAAGTCCACAGTATCTTTACATTAGTGGCATCCACATTCAACATTCTTTCATAACCAATAAATGGAAAATGATTAAAATTTCTACCAGTAGACCAATTATTCAGTTTCAGTGACCATTTTACACGTGTACATGTAACTGTATACGGTTATGACTGTAAGAGCCAGGAACTTCCTAGCAAAGAGCTGTTAGAAAGGAGAGCAAGTTAGCAAGTTAAGACTGACCAAATTATACTATTTTTTTTCCCTTTAAGGTTACTGTTGTAAACTTGAAAAGAGTTATCATGTAAAATGTCATAGGAAATACAGGCTAGCTACATCTAATAAATACAAAATAACTAAAATTATTTATCCACAGATTCAATTATTTGACCTGGCAATACAGTAGATTAATGTTAGTTTATATTTCTGTTTGCAATGTATTTTTTAATCTAGTGACTTGTACTATCTTTTTGCTTGTTGTTCATTAAAAAATGAAACTATTCTTTTATTTACTTTCCCTGCAGAGGACTAATTATTGTATTTTGTCCTAATAATTTTAATTACATGCAGTGTCATCATCTGCCATTAAGTTGCCATAATCACACTGCTGTGAAAATACAAATACTCACTTATCTTCCCTTGAAAAACTGCATCTTAGAAATCTTCTTGGAGAAGAGTCTTTTGTCAAAATATGTACCTTGGCCAGGATCACCAAGATCATTTGGATGCCTGTATCAGACTTTCTGGTGAGAGGACTTGGAACCTGCCCTCTTGGCTTACTTCCACATGATTCTTGTGGAACACAATGGGCTTATTGGATATGGAAAAAACAAAACAAAACAAAAACCCAAATAGTGAGGCTGGGGAAAGGGAATGAAAAAGAAAGCCATACATTGATAGCTTTCATCTCTCCCAAGACAAATCCTTCCTAGAGGCTGGCCGTGGACAGGGAGAGAGTGTTTCATCAAACCTAGAGTGAAATTCTCTAGGAAACACTTATCTCTTCCAAGATAACTCTTCTCCAGGTGCTGGCCACCAACCCCTCAACCTCAAAACTCAAATTCCTGAGTGCCCAGACTGACACACTTACTAAGCCACCCACAACCTATATAAACCCAGTCCCCTCCTTAGTTCAAGTGACCCATTTTCCATCAGGAAAGTGAGTCCATTCCCATAGGTATAGTCCCATTCCTGAATAAAGGCTGAAATGATCTATGAAGTTTGTGTCTGGCCCAGTGTCTTTGTGCTAACAGGCTGTTCTCTGGTGAACCAGACACAGACATTGATGCACTATCAACTTTTTATTTCTACTCATGTTATATGTATTTAGAGAAGTACGTTTTGTTGACTTTGACAACATCTTCAGTCATTCTAATAACCATATGAATGCATCTCTTTAAGTATGTTACAAATTCAATAATCATCATAAAGCTTATTACTGTGGTTATCACAGTTCCAAACTGAACCAGAGTTCACTACCTTGGCAGAACTACCTCTTGTCTCCTTGTTTTAAGTTCTTGAAACCCTGATATCTCTGGAACTTGTAGGGTTATTCCTTGCTGCCCAGATGACTATTATTTTAAAGGCTCCAAATTCCTCTCAGTTCAACATTTTTCCTTCCAATTTTATTCTAGGAGGAAAGCAAGAATTTGTAAACAGAAGCAATTTTTATGCTTTTATTTTTATAAGTGGGAAGGAAAAGGGCCCACTACTTTGCATAGGATGAGAGAAGGAGAGAAGTAGCCAAAGCTGGTCCTTTGGGTGCCTCCATCAACAAGTCAGTCATTCTTCAGCACAATTTCTACACTTGACTAAAAAAAAATTCACTTTAATGCTTGCCTCAATGGCTCATATCCTTCTGGAATTACCTTCCTTAGGATTGATATTTTCCAAGTATAGTCTTGGTAAAAAGTGAAATGGTCATGTCCACTCAAAAGGGTTCCTGATGTGGTTTTTCTTAATCCTAAGAAAAACCCTTTATTTGAGAAATTATTTTATGATCCTTTTGATTGAGAAAATGCTACTTGTTAAAACCAAGGGAACATATGTTGGTGATTGTGATACTTTCTATACCAAAAACAAACCAACAAAAAACCAAAACCTCAACAAAAACCAACAACTCTCCATTCTGTTGACTTCTAATGTATTGATGGTGGCTACCCTTGCAATTTCAAAGTTTGTTCTTTCTATGCTGCTAATTATAAGAGTTATAATAGTTAACTGTTAGAGGATTAAGAAACTCCATTTAATTGTTTAGCTCTCTGCAACTTCTGTGATATCCTATAACATGCTTCCTTGTGCAATAAGGACACATTTTGATTAAAAAAATATGTTAATCAGATTTTAATTTTGAGGACAACTTCATATCAAACAGAACTAAGGACACGATTTCCTTGTTTATAAAAACTGGAGACTATGCATATATATTCTTAAGAATTCACTTCAGAAATAAAAATCCAACGTGAACAGCCATACCAGTAATTAATAAGAAGAGTAAACAGGTTGCATGTTAACAGGCAAACAATTAAATTATTTGTTTCCTAGGGGCATGTAATGAGATTGTTATCACATTCCCACGAGGGAGACAAATAGATATTAAAAAGGTCTTTCCAATACCTGTATTGGCTAAAGCCAAGAACTAATTCAATAGATTCGATCAAAATCACCGCTTCTTTCACTGCTCTTGATTTATGACTTTGGCTGTAGTTAGTCATCACTCATTGTAGTTTGCTCTCCAGTGCTCATAAATTATGCCTCATAAATAAAAAGATACAATCAAGGAAATCATATCAATTCATCTACAACCTTGGGGTATATTTTCCCATGGCATTCATGCTAATGCCTTTTTAAAGGGTAGCTTGTCGTGGGTTTTGAATATGTTTGAATAGAAATATGCCAAGTTGGGCTTTGCCAGAATTGTGGTTAGGGAGATGTGTGGCTGAAAAGAAAAGGCAATAAATCTGAAATTACATGATTACAAGATTATTTTATTTCATGAGTAGCCCTGCAGGCTCCAGCCATAAAGGAATAACTTGCTGAAAAGATCTATGTAGCTGTCTATTTCACTATCCACCTGTCTGATTTCCTTTTATCATCAAATGGACTTTTTTCAGCATCTCTGTTTGCATGGCACTTTGCTGGATATGTTACAGTCACACTTTTACAGATAGAGTCTCTGTAAAACACTTTGGATCCAGGCTCCTTTCATCTAAAACACTTTGGATCAGGCAAGATGGAACATGATTTTAATTGAATTCTGGGACCCAGGGGAAGAAGGGTACAGCAGGACATTGTCTTGCTTCCTACTGGCACTTTTGAAATTCAGAGACGTGAAACAACTAAAGAAATTACAAGACACTTCCCCTGCTGGAAATGGGTGTCTTCTTTCGCGACTGCTTAGCATACTGCCATGCTCATTGGAGTAGTTCCATAAATATGAATATGGCACTTTTCTAAAATGTGAGGAAGGAAAATATGAGTGGGAAATATTGAAAGTGACCTTAATTCAGTTTTAATAATAATGAAAATGTGAAATTTATTACGTGCTACTCTCTATTTCTTACATACGTTTTCTCTGAAAGGAAACAGGAACTCAGTCCCATTCAACTCTCACAGAGGAAGTTAATTGGTTTATACTCTTGTTAGTGTATTATGTCTTGAATCAATTTCATCCTCTCAACACCTCTATGGGGTCACCCTCACTTTACAAATGATGAAACTGAGGTGCAGGGCAGTTTATCCAACTTGGAAAGTGGTAGGGCCAGGCTTCCACTACAGATATAAAATATAAAGGCATAAACATTTTACCACTTTCTCTGTAAAGTCACTGAGGAAGGCCTGGCATGCCTTCGAAGTGTGTAGATTGCTGCCTGGGTCTGTTGCAGATCTCTGCAGGGATTGCTTCAGTGGAGGACAGCCCCAAAATGAGATAATAGAAACCTCCATAAACATGGTGGCATCCATGCCTGCCATTGATCTTGCTTTAGACAATATTACATATTACACAGAGGGAAATACTACTCACATCCTTCCCACACTGTTCAAACCATGTACAGATGTATCGAAATTCCATTATGCTTACTAAAATGATAATTAGACCCTAACTGATATAGCTTATACTTTCTCCACAATAATTTGTTAGAGTAAGCTAAAATCACAATCACCAAGTATGATTAACATCTCCAGGAATGGGAGTATAGTTAACTAGGTAAGACTACTCATCCTCCAGGAATTCAACAGAGTGAGCCCTTCCTAGGTTCCAGACACAGGTCTATGAACTGGACACGCAGCAGTGATCAAGGCTGAAATGACCCTATGGGTGGAGAGAGGCCATCAATAAGAAGCAGGTAATGATACATACTAGAAAGGGGTGACATATGCATGGTAGTAAAGTAGAGATGTTTGGCTTGTCCAGGAGGTTCTCTCCGGAGGTGGTAATCAAGCTGGGGTGCAACTGACAGGGGGCCACCATATGAAGATAGAGAGGAAAAGCATTCTGTGCAAAAGGAAGAGCATGTGCAAAGGCCCAGGGCTGGTATGGCTGGCATGGCTGGCCTTAGTGAGAAAAAATCAGAGGGCAATGAGAGAAGGACAGAAGTGGAAAGATATGAAACCCTGAAAGTCCTCATGGAACCAGAGAGGAGTCTATGCTTTATAGGAAGCTGAGGGAGTAGAAGTGGGTGAGTCACTATTTGACTTACTTTTATTTTTTTTAGTTCTTGATGGATCTTTATTTTATTCATTTATTATTTATATGTGGTGCTTAGTATTGAACCCAGTGTTTCACTCATGCTAGGCAAGTGCTCTACCAGTGAGCTACACAGCCCCAGCCCCACTATCTGACTTACATTTGATAGGAATAGTGGGTATTGAATATTTTCTATGTATTTATATATTAAATTTGAATTTAATATATAATAATGTCCTAGCCTTTAAATTAAAGTTCACAGGAATAAGTCTTTTCATCCCAATTTTATAGCTAAAAAAACTAAGGCTTAGTGAATTTAAATCACTTGATGAGAGCCAGCAAATAGTGTAGCCAAATGTACCCCTAAACCGTTGGGAAGTCAGCTTCTGAAGAGGGTGATGTGAAGAAGCTATCATTTAGCAGAACCATCACTAAATGTAGGGCCAGAAAGTCTGGACCTGAGTCCTGACTCTGTCCCCTTTTCACTGGGTAATTTGCTAAATGATTTAGATTCCTGATTATTAAAAAAAAAAAAAAAACAATACCTACCTCACAGGACTATTCTAAGAGATATGTGCAATAATGTTTCTATAAATTTATGAGGAATGGGGTAGAGTATAAATACATTTATAAATAGTTTTCCAAGATTTTGAAAGTCCTAGAGATGTACACAAATGCAATTTGGAAGCAACTGTGCAGTAGAATTTAAAATCACAGGGTTTGGAAACTGAATCTCAAGTTTCAAATTTTATCCTTTTATTTCCCCATTCTTCTGCTTAGGCATGTTACTATTTCCTCACTTCCTCAGATCTTTCACCTGTAAAATGATATTAACAACACTTATCTCAAATGGTTATTATGAGAGTAGTTAATTCACAAAGTTCTTAGTATATTTCTTAGCACACAACAAACACAAAATAAATAATAGTGATTATTATTATATTATTTGTGTGAAAAACATAGAAGAGTGAGATGACAGCTGGGAAGAGATAGTGGGACTAGTATCAATTTAGTAACTCACTTCTGGGTCCCAGTTAGTTGTTACGGAACAATAAGAGATTTGCAAACTTTATAGCATTCTGTGTTTAGCCCACATGTCTCTCTTTATCTTTCCTCCAAATAAATACTTCACTCCAGAGCTTTAAGGGCTAGAATAAATAAAAGCTCAGACTTCCAGAAATATTTCCAGAAATATTTCTCCTGTATTAAAATTTATTCACTGGATGGCATTCTCTATAAAAGTTTCCAAGCAAAAATTGGTGGGAAAATTGGATATCCCTGCACAAAAATGAAATCAAAATGGACCAGAGACCTAAGTATAACACAAGACACTTTGCAAATGTTAAAAGAAAAAGTATGAGAAATGTTTCAAAATATAGGCACAAGCAAAGACTTCCTGAAGAGGACTCTTATAGCTCAGGAAATAAGAGAAAGAATCAATAAATGGGATGTCATCAAATTACAAAGCTTCTAAATAGCAAAGAAAACAACAGAATGAAGAGACACCCAACAGAAAGGGAGAAAATCTTTGCTGGCTATTCTTAATAATAGAAAATTAGTACCCAGAATATATAAAGAATGCAAAAAAACTCAACATTAAAAGAGCAAATAATGTAATCGAGAAACAGGCAAATGAATTGAATGAACACTTCTCAAGAGAAGTAAGTACAAATGGTCAACTATATGAAAAATGTACAGCATCTTTCGCCTTTAGGGAAACACAAAATGACGCTGAGATGCTATCTCACTCTAGTTAAAATGGCAATCATCAAGAATAGTAATAACAATAAATGCTGTTGAAGATGTGAGAAAAAGAAACTCTTATAAACTGTTGGTGGGAATGTAAATTAGTATAGCCACCATTGCACTCAATATGGAGGTTCCTCAAAAAGTTAAAAATAGCTGGGCGCGGGCATGATGGCGCAAGCCTGTAATCCCAGCACTTAGGGAGGCTGTTACAGGAGAACTGGAGACCAAAACTTTGAGCAAAAGAAGTCAGACTTAGAAAATTGAGGTATGTTTTCCCTCATGTGTGGGAGCTAGAGGGAAAAAAAATAAAACAGGGAAAAGAGGACACTGTGAAAGTAGAAGGGAGACCATTAGGGTAAAGGGAGGTGATCAGGGGAGGGAAAAAGAAAGGGTGTGGGGTGTTGGGGAGTGAAATTGACTAAGCTGTGTTTGGGTAGGTGTAAATACACCACAACGAAACTTACCATTCTGTGTAACCATTCTGTGTACCATTCTGTGATGCACCAATAGCAAATGAAAACATTGGAGTAATTCAATGGGTCCTTCAGTGAAAAGAATTTTATTTCTGGTTTTCATTACGAATATGCCTATAGCATCAAGGAGAAAATTGTCCAGTTTCCTAGATGCTTATAGGCATCTTAGTAATAATCAGATCCATCAAAAGATAGATAAATCAATTAACGGGAAGTCTCAACCATCTCTTAAAGATCTCAGTTGGAGGTATCTGATTTACTTAAATATGTTAGTGTTGTTTCCACCTGTACATTTGATTGCTTCATTTAGACCAAGGCATTTATTTAGAATTTGATGGAAATATATCATTGGTTCAAGTGCTTAAGTACAATCCACCTTAAGTCTTCAATTTACTTAGTGGTTTATCAATAATGAGAGAGTGGCAAGCCAAAGCCTGCATGCAAGTGATCCTCTAACTCTGGAAGGATTCTACTGAAGAAGGCAATGTGGTATGTGGGGTGAGAAGCAGCTCCAGGCTGAGGTCTGGGGGATGTGCTGGCTTTTCTCCAGATCCATTCTCTGACCTTCTCTGGACTCTCTGACATTCTCTCTATCCCAGGAGGCTGACTTCCACAGACTCCCTCACCTGGATCATTTCTCCTCTGGCCTCTTTCCAGCTGGATTTGTTTCCAGGGAGGAGAGAATTCAGGGTCTGTATGTCTCCTGCTCTGTATGTCTCTGGCACCACAGTTTGACAAGGTTGCATTCCTTCTCAAAGCTTCTTCCTTGTCCCTTCAGACCTGGAAGGTGACAGTTTGGCTATGGCTAATCCCTGAATAGTTAAACATCCTTTATTGTGTTTCTGAATTCTGCCCACACCTCCATAATTGGTCTCCTCATAAAATTCTCTTCAAATACCCTTTGGAGTATGCCATCTGTTTCCTGTTAAGATCCTAATGGATATAGAGGAGAACATTTTGAACCTTTACACAGATACCAATATGGGGGTGGCCTGAGAGAGGTATTTGATCATAAGAATGTAAATTTGGAACAATGTTCATTGTGGTCACCGCCCTCCTCCTCCTCCTCCTCCTTCTCTTCCTCCTTGTCCTCTATTTTTCTGCGTAAGACTGAAGACATAGAGAAATGCCTCCTCATTTGTGTATGAAATAATTTTGGTTAGATAGCTCTTTCATATTGAGATACCTGCTCTGCTGCACCCATCTGTCTGGCCAGATAGTTAAATAAGAGTGGTTATGAGAATTTGGTGTGGAAATAGTGCAGTCTTTGAAGATGAAAAGGCCTGTGCTAACCTGGGTTTGTTTTGCTATCACTTAGATCTTTTAAACTTCTCTGTTCAGAGCTGTATTTGTATGGGAACATTATTCATGGACATGTTTCTTTGTCTTATCAAACTAGACTTTAGTTCCCTGAGGGTTTTTTGCCTTCTACTTCACTCTTAGTCACTAGATACACACTCTGAACACGGTAGGTGCTTACTAGTGACAGGTTACCAAATACTCCACTTATAGGATAAAGGAAAATAAGTAAAACATATCTCATTCCTTCCTGGATGTCTTTACAGGACCCAAGTTTTAAGTGACTTTGGTGAACCTTTGCTTTCATGGTCACATCATGGAACCAGAACCCTTTGTCAAGAGCCTCATATGAGAGCAAGTTGGAATTCCACATCATCTTCATTAGAAAATTCCAGAGGGTTTCACATTTTATTTTCCAGCTAACATCCAACACAGAGAAAGGAGGACCAAATTACATTTGCAGAAGGATGAGAACCCACATATCTTTAGCTGCAAAACATGTCTCAAAACATTTTGAAGCCTGCCAACAATGGGAGCACAAGAATAGACTCCTAAGGGACTCCACAGAGACAGGATGGGAGCAGAAGACCTGGAGCATGCTTCTGAATGTGCTCACAGAGGGCAGAGATCATGTCCCACAGGAACAGAATGCCTGAGGGATAAAAGTGATCTGCCCCCTGGCCTAGCGACAGACCTGAGTTTTCTCTGCATGGAAATGTCCTAGTGGCCTTCAGTCTCAGCTGTAAGCTCAGGCCCCAAAGTTTTAGAACAAACGCACTGCCTGAGTCACACAATATCAATAAATCATTTAAAACCTTGATCTGTGGGAAGTGGGGGTGGAGAGAGCTCAGTTCTTGTGGGAGAAACTAACCAAACAAAAGCCTCTATGCTGGTCAGAAATACGTTAGTGAGATTAATACCTAATTAAATGCAAGTCCAAAACCAAACAGAAAACAAGCTCAATAAGTTGTCTCTAAATGTGATACAGAAAATGCTTAGGGAAGGGGACAGGGTAAGGGTGACGGCTATAGAAAACAGCACTATAAAGTGAGTAGCTGGTTCCAGAAAAGTGAAATCACACTACGGGATTTGGGAGGAATTTTAGTCATGGCTATGTGGGCCAATTATTATTATTATTTTTTCCGAGAAGAGAGATGGCAAGGACAAGAAAGGTTGATCTGCCTTCTGAAAGAGTGTCACAGCTTCAGAGCCAATTGTGCTCTTGATTAGAGATTTTTACATTCTAATATTTTATTAATGATTCATTTGTACAGAGAAAAGAATTCTCTAAACTTGGCTCTTTTCCATCTTGAAGAATGCACTTCCTTCTTTTAGCTAGTTGGGGGTTGGAGGAGAGGATAGGGGCCTGGACCTACTATGCAGCAAATATCCTTAAACACACAAGATGTCTTGGTTCTCACAGCACACCCATTGTTTAATGAGAAGAATGAGGCTGTGAAATATTAAATATCTAGTATCTTGCCCCAGCTGTATGTTCTTAACTCAGTCACTTCTGTATGTTCTTAACTCTAACTCCAAACTTTCATTTGGAGATCAGGAAAGCTTTCAGCATCCAAGGTGAAAGAGCATAGAGATTGCATATAATTCACAGGTGTACAGGATTTGTCAATAGCTTTAGTGTGTGTAGGGTACTAGACCAGTTCTTGTTTGTTTTTTTTTTTTGCTTAAAGCATTTCCCACATACCCTGTATAGCCCTGACTGCAGAAAGGGGGCCTAGGAGCAGCTTGCCCAGTCATAGGACTTCATTCTCTTGGGTCACAGGAAAGTACATGTGCAATAGGGCTATTCTGAATCCTGATCTCGGTGGTTTTACAAACATTGGGAGTCCTCCATCCATGCTAAGGAGGGAGGGGGTAATGATAATAATGATTATCGTTGTACTAGTTGAATAGTTTCTACGTATTAGCTACTGTCCCAAGCATGTTCACATATGAACTCATTTAACATCCAAGTCTATGAGTTCAGGGCTATTCTCACTCATATTGTAAGGACAGAGAAACTGAGGCATGGAGAAGGTCTGAATCTGGGGTTGCCAGTAGTGATTTCTCTAATCCCTGCAAAGAGTCTGTGCAGAAATGGAGACAAAC
Source organism: Geosciurus inauris (assembly GCA_004024805.1). Taxonomy (NCBI): domain Eukaryota; kingdom Metazoa; phylum Chordata; class Mammalia; order Rodentia; family Sciuridae; genus Geosciurus; species Geosciurus inauris. Next base: position 171,687 of record PVHX01000192.1, on the reverse strand, counting down.
AAAGATGAGGTAGAAAGAGGGACGGAGGAGAGAAAGACTGAATCTAATGACATGGAGTCCTGCCTTCGGGTCTTGAAGGCCTAGTGTTCAGGCCTTTTTCTTGGTTTCAGGGAATCCCTTCAGTATTCTTCCTACAAAGACGAGCAGAAAAAATTTCCTTCTATTTAGCTGTGTTTAAATTGGTCTTCTATTATTTAAATAGTCACAATACCTTGTTGATAGTGTGGATTTACTCACAGATACAAAAGCAGCTCATGTAGTAAACTAAATAAATTAGTTCATGTAGTAAACTAAATAAATTAGTTCTATTATTTATTTATATTTATATGATGTAATATGTTTATAATTTTAAAATAATGTTGTTAGTAAATAAATAAGCTAGGTTTCAATAAGGGACACCACTACTAATATTTCCATATTCCTATTTTGGTGATTGATAAACATATAATCGTTTCTTGTCTGAAGCTGACATTACAATCACTTGCATCACTGTATCAACACAACTGAACATTAAATACTACTAGAAAGTCAAATCGCTTTGGATCAGGACTGTTGTCAGGTTTTACAAACTGTAGATTATAAAGACTAATCAAGAGAAGATCAAGTTTTGATCAGAATTTCTAAAAACAGTATGATTGTAGCTCACCCCTGCTAGGCCTATCAATTTTAGAACTTGAGGGAGCTTTTTTGTGTACACCAAGATTGAATAGCTGAGACCTACAAATTCATGTGTTGAAATCTAGTCCCAGATGTGATGATATTTGAAGGTAAGCCCTTTGGGAAGTAATTCATTCATTGAACCCTCATGAATGGGATTAATGTCTTTAAAAGAAGAGGAAGACACTAGAGGGAGCCCTTCCTCCTCCCTCCCCTTGCCTGCCTGCTTTGTGAAGACACAATGAAAGGATGCCTATCTGCAAACTAGAAAGTGGTCCTCACCTGACATAGGACCTACAGGTGTCCTGACCTTGGATTTCCCAGCCTCCAGAACTATGAAAAATAAATGGTTGCTGTTTAAGCTACCCAGCCTATGATATTCTGTTATAACAGCCTGAATTAAGACACAGGAATGCCCAGAGAGATTAATTTGCTCAAGCATCCCGGAATAGAACTGCTGTCCCTACTGTTTCCCCTTCCAGTTTATCATCTACAATTTGGTACCATTTTGCTGGAGTTGGTATAGTGAAGGTCTCCATGGACTCTTCCTGTGGTTTTCAGTCGGCTGCCTTCGGCGGGGACTGTCAGGATCCCCTTCTGTCTCCTTCACAACCCTTCCTTTCATCCGTTTTGTTTGTGGACAGTGCTGATTTGTTAGAAGGCAGCAGTCTGCTGTCCTGTGTGGGCCCTTGAAGCACTGGGCCCAAGATCAGATGCGTGAGTCATAGGGTTGCCTCTAAGGCTGACCTGTGGCTTCTTAATCACCCAGTCATGAGGCAGCAGAAGACTTCAGAGGCCCTGAGTGTGTGTGGTGCTTATCACAAAAATCTGTCAAAGTGAGGAAGTTTCAGGAAAACTAATTAAGTCACTGACAGCATGATTTAGTGAAAGGGGGAGCCCTGGCAGGCCCTAGCAACTCCGTGGTGAGTCATGCCTTAAGCGAGAGTATGAATATGAATGCACAATTACTGAGAGCTACTCATTAGCCTTAGCTCACTCCCTCAAGGTAAAAACTGAAACTTGCCAAGCTGGGGTGCTGCTCAGTGGGAGAGCACTTGACTAGCATATGTGAGGCCCTTGGTTCAATCCCCAGCACTGCAAAAACAAAAACAAAAAAAAAAATCACAAGAAACTGAAACATGGGGTAAGACTCACATCCAAGTTTCTCTTGAAGCCTGTGGGGGAGACTACTGTCCTAATTTGCTTGCTGAATGATTAAGAACTTTCCCTCACAGAACTTGGAGGTTGTGACAGCCAGCTTTGCCTGGCTGTGACAAAATATCTGAAATGAACAAATCATTGCATTCTTCCTGTTTGCAAAACCAGCATTACATGACACCAAGGTCTGCTGCCAGCAGGAACTATACCCAAACCCACTTGAAACACTGCTGCAGCTGCTTCTGAGTGTCTGGATGGCTGAACACAGGGAAAGGAGTCCCAGAGAAATAATTCCTTAAGTGGCCCTGAGCAGGCAGGATACTCTTAGCAGGCCACTCTGGGCTTTCTTTTCAAAGCAATGTCTTTGAAGTGAGTTAACACTTGAGCCTTTCATGGATGGGTTCTTGCTAATTCCTGAGCTGCTCTCAAGGCATCTTTCCTATTGTACCAATGCAAAGTACTTGACTTCTTTTTAATGGTGCTGTTCTTTTTTTTAGTAGTCATACCCTGGTTGGCCACAACTTTAAAGCTCCCTTTCTGGCAAGTTTTTCAAATCTTTCTGCTCTGTTTCTTGCTTTCAGTTCTCACTATAAACCTGGCTAAAATCTGCCAGCAATATACATGCTACCACCTGAATACTGTACTGCTTTGAAATGTTCTCCACCTTTCAATTCAGCCTCACACAAAGCCTCAGGGTGTGGAAAAAAGTGCAGACTAGTTCTTTGCCAGAATGTAATATGAATGGCCTCGAGTCCAATTCCCTCTACTCCTCATTCCCATCTGGAACCTCATGAGCACAGTCTTTACTAACAGTCTTTCCTAACAGCATTCTGGTCTTCTGAGACAGCACCAGAATTGTCCAGTGTGCTCAACTGATCTCATTCTAAGCATTTTCTAGCCTGTTTCTTCAAACCTTTTCAAACTCCTTCTGTGAAACAGCTCAAGGCTTTTGAACTACATGGTCAGGTATAGTCATAGCAATGACTCCACTTAATGATACAAATTTTCTGTGTTGTCAAATTTCTGTTGCTGTGGCAAAGTATTTGAGATAAATAAATTTATGAGGAGGAAAGAACTCTATTGGTTCACAGTTTCTGAAGTTACCCAAAGCCATGATTGGTTGGCTCCATCGCTTTTGGACTTGTAGTGATTCATATCATCACAGCAGTGGACAAATGGGGGGAGAAAATAGGCTCACCTGATGGAAGCCAGCAAGAGACACAAATAGGGCAAGGCCCCCAAAATACCCTTTGCAGGCAAGTGCCCACCAACCTCTTTTCTTCAACTAGGCCCCACCTCTAAAATGTTCCACCCTAGGGACCAGTCTTTTCACATGAGCTTTGAGGGACACTTAAGATCCAAACCACAACAAAACTGTGTATTTTATATAGTAGTACAATACAATTTTGAAAGGATTCAAATCATAATTGAGTAGTCTGTGGGTAAAATCATATTTGATTTGTAAATATTCTATAGCACTGCTGAATAAACCTGTGATCTTCATTTAAGGAAAACGTCTTTGCACAGGAAGGATTTCATTTAGTATAGAAGCATCTCATTTATGTGTAAAAACACAGAGTTGTTTAAGAATTAGATTTTGGTAAATTGTAGTTTGAAATGGAGAATGTTTTCTTTCTAATGAGATGTTGCACTACATTGGTCTACAAAGTCACTCATGTGGCCTCATGAAATATAGACACTTCCAAATTTTTTGAATCATATTTCAGACTTTAAAGGTTTTATGAAAGCTTATCTTTCAGAGTTTAGTCCTGCAGAATCTAGGAATTCTAGAAATTGTGCTGAAATGACCCAAACTAGGAAAGTGCTCTGTTTTAAATGATATCAATGCTTATCACAAGAGATAGAAATAAGACAAAATAAAACAGTGGTGGTGAGAACCAAAGAAAATCCAAGAGGGAAAGAAAGAAATTATTTGATTGATACATAAATTCCCAGATAATATATTCTGTCCTTTTCTATAGCTTCATACAAAACGATAGGATTCTTCTTTAAGAAAGCTATAGGGGCTGGATGTAGCTCAGTGGTAGAGCACTTGCCTAAAGTGTGCGAAACCCTGGGTTTAATCCCAGCACTTAAAATAAAGGTACTCACATTGGCTTTTAGTACTCCTGTAATCCCAGCTACTTGGGAAGTAGAAGCTGGAAGAGGAGTTTGAATGCAGTCTGAGCAACCTAGCAAAACCCTGTCTCAAAAAAAATAAAATAAAGTCAAACTATGGGTAGACCAAGGTAAATAGAATAGTGATCAATTATTCAATATCATCAAAGTGGATTAGGCATGTATGAGGAGCTGGTTTACTTCTCCAGGCAATCCACATTACGACAGTTTGCAACAAGGATTCTCAACCCGGGCTGCACATTAGGATGACTTGGGGACCTTTCGAACTTCTGAGATGCCTGAACTCATCCAGGAATAAGAATTCCAGGGGTGGGGCCGGGGCATCATCAGAAGTGTAGTCACAGTTCCTCATGGGATCCTAATGTGCAGTCAGGATGGGGAACCTAAAAATCAAGCTTAAATAGAATACTGCTACTCTTGAGAAATATGTTTAAAAAAAAGTGTTGTAGACCACTTAAGTTGCTGAAGTTCTTCCATCCTCCCTTCCTCTCAGGAATCTGCACTTTGAACAAGCTCTTTGGGTAATCCTTATCTACGAGGAACCTACCTTAATGCATTAAATATTGAGGTGCTACTGAAAAAAGGTAGTGTGATATCATGTAGCTTTTTCAAATGAACCGGTTATGGGAATTGTTGTGAGATGAGTGGCATGTGTTATCCCTTGCTCTCCATGGCCTTCTATAGTGAGTGGTTCCCCCTCTTTCTGTAACCATCCATTTGTCCAGATATTTCCTGACCTCCTGTCTGTGAGCACTTAACTACACTATATCCTTTTCTGCCACAGAACAACTAATTTGATGAATTAATTTAGACTAGAGAATATTATCCCACGTAACTAAATATTAGAGGCTGCCTTCAACAACTGAACTCAAAACCAGAAGTGAATACAATGATGCAGGGCAGTGTGGGAAGGTGCTATTTCCGACATTCAGGACTTCTGACACTCAGGCCACTCCATGTGGATGGCTACCCTCTGAGTGACAGAGCATCGCCACTCCTCTGACAGATAGTCCCACACCTCTGGGAGTTTTTCAGCTCTTTTATTTTAACTCCCAACAAAGATATAAATTACCTTAACAACACAATCATCTGCAGAAGATTCAAATCATTGCCAGGTGTTAGGCAAACAGATTGTGTCTAGGACAATGAAGGTGTTTCCTCAAATGCAACTTGCAGACAGAGGGACCCTCAAGTGGTTTTGAAAGCAATGCAAATTCATCTCAAAGATAAAAGGCCCTTTTGTTAAGGGAAAACAAATTCCTTTAGTACATACCTCCCTCAATGACTTTCATGGAATTACTCAGGGTCCATAAAAGCTCATCATTTACACAGGCTAAATAAATCTAATAATCTAGTTCATTTATTTCAGCATTTAATCTCTGCTTTTCAAAATATCATTTTCCATGAGAACTGGGTCTGATAGGCTCCATTTTCCCCCTGCTCTCTATCCTTATGTTGTAACAACAGAGGATTAGTTAATAAATGCAAATTTGAGATGAGTTTGTTCTGAAAACCAAATTAAATGCTTTCATTTGGGTGAGATGAGTATGGAGGAGATAGATCTGTGACACAGAGCTGATAATAACAGTTATAAAAGAGAGCACAGCCTGAGATTTTTAACTTGCCATTCCTCTGAAATGTGGATCCCTTGATCATTCTTAGCTCCTGATGAGAAATTTACTACAGATAAGACAAAGATTCGGAGTTCACATTCTGTATAAAAGTGACATGAGACTTTTACAAAAAATGTGACCAACAGATATCCCAGTAATGTGACACCATGACCAGGATGCTGTCATCACTGGTGTGCGTTCAGTTGGGTCATGGAAGTTTTGGGCCAAAGATTTCATGTAAATGCCTTCCTTTCTCACAAAGATACATTTTTATTCCTAAGGGAGAACAGATAATTGAGAATTGAGGAATCTTTGATAACTTGACACGTTTCAGTAAAGATAACAAGAAAAGAACAAAGGGATGGCCATACAGGTCCTGACTGTTTTTAACAGTATCCTGTCTCCAACTGTGGCATCAATAGATATTTTGTTCCTTCACAACAGAAGCCACAATCCTTATCCTAATCCCTTGGAGCCTGATGTGTTTTAAAATAATTTTTGTTTTAGATTTCAGAAAGGTAATAAGATGTATCTGCTGCATATTTTGTAATATTGCCAATATGTTGCAGTTAGCCACCTTATAAAATATGATATTTCTGCAGTAAAACATAAATATTCATATACAAGTGGAATAAATAAATACTTTAAATAGTCTCGAGTCTATATAGGTTGGGCTTTTCTGCCAAATGAGTTGTGCCTAACCAAAGAAACTGAAAATTTGCTTCTAAGAGATTTTTAGATTTGGAATTGCAAATAAGAAATTATGAATTTATATCTGTGTATTTGTCTAAACTATTAAAGAATCTATTTATATATATATTTTAGTTATACATGGACACAGTGTATTTTTGTTTTACTTATTTTTATGTGGTGCTGAGGATCAAACCCAGTGCTTCACACATGCAAGGCAAACGCTCTGCCACTGAGCCAAAACCTCAGCCCTCTATTTATATTTTTGATCCTTACTAACATCATTAGGCAATTTGTCTCATATATTACTGACCTAAAATATACTTTTTTCAAGCTTAAAAATATTATCTCTAATTCTACTCATCCATTTGCTTACCATATGCCTGGTGACTTGGTGATTTTACTATTTCTTGTTATGATAAGCTTTTTTTCCTCTTGCATATGCTAGGCAAGCACTCTACCATTGAGCTACATCTCCAGCCCTTTGATGAACCTTTTGAGGTGCAGTTTCTTGTTTTAGAATATTTTTCTTTGTATTGCACCTGGCTTATACCAATCAGCAAGCTTCTTTTGACTGTAAGAGGAACTGATTCTCATTTAAGTAGAAGAGTATGTACTGACTGGGAGCATACAGAATTCAAAGAACACTTGAAGAATCATGCTAGGAAGTAATAGGGAAAAGGAAAATTTCTAAATTGAGGTGAGGGGTACTTTACCAGGATTTCCCACCCCGCCCTCACCACCTTTTAAAATTCTGAGTGGCTCTGCTCAATATCAAGTCCGAGGTGAGTGGAAAGGGCTGAGTGTGGCTCCTGTGCCCATCAACTTGGGTAGGAGACAGCATGGCATGCTGGTAGGGCCTCCCAATAAGCTTGAGCCAAAGATGAGGGGAATCATTCCCTTAGAGCAAATGGAGTTGCTACTACAAGAAGAATGTCCATGGATTCCAATGGCAAAACAAATCTAACAGAAGCTCTTTGGCTTTACAAAATGTTTTCAGCGTATTATTTTTAATTCTTGGCTTTTTAGGGATAGGCAAAGTCTTATTTTTTATGCCATCTTTAGACAAAACTCGCATCATTCCCACGTGCAGGTTAGTTATATCCTTTTAGACCTTTCTCAACACTCCATGTTTCTTGGGCATGGTAGCTAGAGATGTTCACTATTAGATTTTGTTTTGTTACAATTAATGAATTATTTTCAAAGAGATCTTTTAACAAGAAGCATCTCCTACCAAGGCAGCACTGACAGAGGGAAGTTTAATGGGAGAAACCATTTCATTAATGCTTGAAATGCAAATACTTCACTTGAAATCTACGTAGAAAAAAATAAGCATATATCACATGGATCAAGAACTGAGGAAATGAAGAAGGCAAATGAATATGGTCTTCCCTCTCTCATTTACTGCTTGAAAAATTTAAAGAATATTATCACCATCCTTAGGATCACATTAAGTGGTTTTTCAAATTGCAGGCAATTTTTACAGGCAGGCCCTGATAGGTACACACAATCTCAGCTTGAATGGTTGGTGAGACCTATTTCTTACCTGATACTCATACTCTGTGAAAGGTAGTAGTTCAGAATCCACAAATGCATTTGAGCTTCCATTGTAGGTTAGAAGTGGATTGGATTTTCCAGGCTGAGTTGCGATTTGTCTTCTGTACAATTCATAGTATAAAACTTTTCCATTTGGCTGGAGTGGTCCTGTCCACAGAAGGGAAACAGTGGGTTGAAATCCCCTTGGGGCCATCTGTACCTCTGCATGTGGAGGTGGCTGCATCAGAGGAGCAATTTCAGGGGTCTGGATGGATGTCCAGTCACTTGATGCACATCCCAGGGTAGTACAGGCTTGAATTCGTACTTCATACCTTCAGGACACAACATAGTATTACAGATGACCAGCAAAACACATCTTCACAGGAAAAATCTTTAAAAGACCAAGTATTTTCATAAAAAAGACAAGTTTACATTTACTTATAAATGTAACTAACTCTTTTAAAGAACAACAAAGTCCTGTTGTCATGGAAAAGTTTGAACATTTTAAATCCTTTTGGTTTTTCAAACCAAAGGAAAGATCCTCATCTGATCGCATGGTGTGGGCACAATGCTTCCCCTAAAGAAGACTGTGTGGAATAAATAAACTGCCAAGATTCTTTCCAGCATGAAAATTCTGTTTCTCTATAAAATTACTTAACATAACAATGAAGAATGCAGCTTGGGGAATAGGGACCCGTTTCAGCAGCCTGGGAACCCCTTCTCCTGCAGCCAGGACTGAGTGACTCCCTGGGAATGTTTCCATGGCATGAAGCAACACCATGGCGTTCAGGTCTCAGTGGTAATAAATCCCCTCATCTGATATCTGACATCTTAAAACAGGTCCTCTTACACCACAGAAAGACCTTTTGGGGCCAAAGTTAACCCAGCTGCACACTAGATTATCCATCATGGAGACATCTTATCACCATCCAGTTAAACTCAACTAATCAATTATATTTTGCCTCATAGCTGGTCTCTGCCACTTGGAAGGATCTATTTACATAACAGGGACTTTTCCCTTCCAACAAAAGGGGCTTGGGCTAGGGGTTCAGTGCCTGTGGCGGCAAATAAGTACCTTTTCTCTGTTCCCCTTCCCCACTGATTTTAAGACACCCCTAATTATCTCTCAAAGCTCAGCTACCTTTCTTTCTTTCCTATTTCCTTTGGTTCTGCCTTACCCTCTTCTATTTTTCTACCTTCCTTCTTTGCTCCTCTAATCACTGACTTCTGTCTTGCTTTCTGTTGCAAATTTTTGCCTTTAAAATTGCACTTCATGCTTCCTTTGTGACTTCTTTCATTCCTCTTTCTCCTCCTCGTCCCCTCTATCTCCTCTCTTACCCAGCCCCACTGTGATGGATTGATCAGTTTATTGGTGAACAAATCTATAGGTGTGTATGGCAGATATGATTTCTAAGCACTTCTATGAGGTCAATTTTGATTCTGCTCCTAGGGATTATTCATTTTCTGCATTAACTGTGGTAGTTTTTAGATCGTGGGTCAGTTTCTTTTTGGTATGAGGGCATTCCAAGGCTACTTCCTACTGACCAGTTGGGGGTGTGTAAAAGTGGACACATTAATTTGCAATATCTAGTAAATATTAATGTGCTTTAAAAGGCACAAACACCCAAATCTGCATGAACCTCCACTACATAGCAATGATATTCTGCTTTACGTCATTAGTGTTGTAGCTTTGAGTGGACAATGAAGAGAAGAGACCTCTTAGGTGTCCTTACATGTAACTGCTAAATTTACCAGATTAATCAATTTTTGTTTTCTTTTTCTAGCCTGGAAAAAGTGTCCCTTTTATATCTGGAAAACCATTTTCTTCTCTAAAAGTATTTTTGAATGACAGTTTTAAAGGGGGAGCAAGTTATGATTTTTGAAACTTGCATGTACAATTGAGTGAAGAGGAAGCCGATATAAAATGTCCATCTCTACAGTTAACATGGGCCTTTTAAATGTTCAGAGCAGGATAAAAGCCAATTCATACAGCATGTGGATTAGGCATGGAAGATACCTGAGAAGTTTTAATTACTGTTTAATATTTAATATGACCCTAAATAATTGTCATGAGTAGACGCATAAGACCATGAATGTTTCATTTAAATAGAACTATATATCAGACTTAATTATAGGGGAAATCTGGTCTAGACATCAGATTACAATTAAGCTGTATTTTACCTATGGTGGATGAAAATCAACACTCAGCCTTTAATTTTTTAAGTGGTTCTGTTCATTTTCTTAAATTTGAAGCATAAAATGCCTTTTATTACTCTTCTCTCTGAGGATGTGAGTTACTTAAAATGTGATAGGGAAGAATGCCAAGCAATTATTTAAGCTATGGGAAGAGTGCTGGTGGCAAGATTCCTTTATGTAGGGGGTAACATCACTCCATGCTTGTCACAGAGCCCAAACAGAACTGCCAGGACAACTTGAGCTAGCAATGTGGTAATGCTGACTGAGAAGTCATGAGATTAAGGCTGAGGGGGTCTTTAAGGGGGCAGGGAAATAGTCCTAAGAGCCTCATTATCCCCAGAAATGGTGCTTGCTTAGATTAAGAAGGGCTGTCCCCAAAACACATTTTGGTTCTGTGCAAATCTGACTGGTAATAGCTATCATTGGCTGGTCCTTTTTTGTACTTTAATACCTCATTCTATTCACAGTCTGGGTCAGGTAACCCCAATGGGCTCTAAGAACTGTCCAAGATCCTGCCTATTTTCAGGTGGGACTCAATTTAGGGAACCTGACCCATCCTTGCATAACTTGTTCTAGACAGGATGATGAGTTACAAACATTTCTGAAAAATTGACCCTGAACATTGCATGCAAGAATTCTGTTTTCAAGAGGTTATACAAGCAGGCTTTGATTGGGATGAGGACATGCTTTGTCTGCTATAGATAGTTAAAGGGACAGGAGTTGGGACATCACATATCTTGCTTTTAGAGTCTTCATTAGAACTGACCAAGGGTTCACACAATAGAGAAGGAGAGTGAATTGCTCTCAGAACACCCAGCTTGGCTACCTACCTGTGAAATGGCTTTAGATGCTTTACTATAAATGACTGTGTACCAGAAGAACTGTGAGTTGTGTTTATGTGTATAATTTTTGTTTCCCTTTCAAACAGCTCACGGATAAAGAGAGTATAATTGATGATATTGCCATTTGTTCTCACTGGAGGATCCCAATTCACTAAGATCTCCTGAGGGCCCTTGGCATGGAGTTTTGGAGGTTCCATGCCTGAGGGTGCAGAGGGACTAGTTCGATCTTTGACAAGTGGACTCAAAATACCCCCTTGGCTGTTGTTGGCGGTCACTGTGTAGCTATATTCCACACCTGGGGTGAGGGTAAAGTCATGATAGCGAGTTTCCAGGCCAGTGTACACAATGGTTCCATCCCTCCTAAGTTCATAGCTTCTGATCTGGCCATTAGGATTTCTTGGGGGTTTCCAGGTGATTTCTATTGATTCTGAGCCTGTGACTTGCAATGTTGGGGGATCCATGTTCTCTGGTGGGGCCTCCATTGTCCAGGCAGATTTTGACACACTAGCTGTGCATCCTCCACTTGTGCAGGCTATAAGGGAGAAATTGTACCGAGTGTAAGGTTGCAGATGGGAAGCCAGTAGGGACAAGCTCTGCCCTGCAAGGTATTCTTTACCATCGTATTTAAGCAAATATTTAGTGATCTTGCCATTTTGAATTGATGGTGGTGACCAAGATGCATTTATTTGACTGGCACTGATGACCCAAAGATCTGGAGGGCTGACTCCTGATGGAGCAGCTTCAGGAGTTGTGATGTTTGTGGGTTTGCTGGTAGAGCAGCCTCCACTCGTGCAGGCTTGGACTGTGTAAGTGTAGGTGGAAAAAGGGAGCAGCTCATCATCAGTGTAACTGAAAGTCACAGCATCAAAGGTGAAAGGATAGAGCATTCCATTCCTTTGAAGCCTGTAGGACAGAATGATACCATTAGACTGTTCTGGTGGGAACCAGGAAATCAGCAGTTTGGGTGGATTCATAGATACATAAGATATCTCAGGTGGAGAGAGACCTGCTGGAGGTGCTTGCAATGTCGTTACTGCATTCCAAGAACTACAGGTATGTCCCACTGAATTCCAAGAGCAGATTTTATATTCACACTGCATCCATGGCTGCAAACCTGTGTCGTTATACATAAATTCATTCCTTTCAGAGTTATATTCTGTGAAAACAATTTTCTCATTGGCCTGGATTGTCTGATTTCCCCAAGCCTTTCCCTTGAAGCATCTGCGAATCACTTCATAGCGAATTATCTTTCCATTTGGGTTAACAGGCTCAGACCAGTGGAGCTCTACACTGGTGGGCTCCACAGACTGGACTGTAGGAGTCAACTGAGAGTCCGGAGGGGCTTCCTCTGTGAAGAAAGACTGGGGTGCTGAGTGGGCACAGCCTGCCTTGGTGCAGGCCTCCAGGGTCAGAGTGTAGACAGTGAAAGGATCCAGGCGCCGGAAGAGAAACTGACGACTTAAACCGGTGTACTCCAGAACACCATCGCTGAAGATGTTGTATTTCTGGAGGAAGAAGAGAGAAACAAAGATAATACTTTGTAGCATGTGATTTCTGGGTGTAGCTACTTAGCCTCTTTTAAACCTCTACCCACTTTATTCCTCATCTTGATGATCCTAATTTAGCAGAAACATTCTAATATTAATTTTGGAAACGTGATATTTTTCAGTTAATGTAAGGTCCAAAGAAAGAGAAAAACAGTTTTGTTTTTCTTTAAAAAAAGGTCGGAGGGGCTGGGATTGTAGCTCAGCGGTAGAGCGCTTGCCTTGCATGCGTGAGGCCCTGGGTTCGATCCTCAGCACCACATACAAAGCAATAAAATAAAGACATCATGTCCATCTATTTAAAAAAAAAAAAAAAAGGTTGGAGCCAGGCGCAGCGGCACAAGCCTGTAATCCCAGCACTTAGGGAGGCTGAGGCGGGAGAATCGTGAGTTCAAAGCCAGCCTCAGCAATGGCGAGGCACTAAGCAACTCAGTGATCTCCTGTCTCTACATAAAACACAAAATCGGGCTGGGAATGTGGCTCAGTGGTCGAGTGCCCCTGAGTTCAATCCCCAGTACCAAAAAAAAAAAAAAAAATAGTTGGCTAATAGTAAGGATTTATATAAACCTAAGGCTATTGAATCTTCCTCTTGACCTAATAGTTACCATGAAGTTTCAACTATTTTTATTTTTTAAAAGTAGGGAAGACTATTCACATTTCCTATTTTATAGCTACCACATGCTTCTAATCTCATCCTGACTAGGGAAAGTAAGTTCTCTCTAAATTTTCTACAACCCACGGCATTTATTTTGGAAGTGAAATTGTAAAGCTTAATCACTGGTTATTACAAGGTGCCAGGATTGAAAATGTATGTATGTGTGTGTGTGTGACATACATATTATACATATGTATAAATCTATATATGGATATATAACACACATACATGTACATATATTACTTTGATGACAAGGAGATGGAAAAATCCACCCTGTTTTCTCTTGCAGACCATGGAAGTACTGATGGCTTCTTAGGGGACAAATTTCTATTGCTCTGGGGAAAATAATCTAAATGCTCATTATACAAATGTAGAGCAAGTTTTCATCTCTGAATTATTTGGTTTTTTTTTTGAAAGATGGAAAAGTAACTAAATGTGAACGTAGATGCATTTGAGTAGAGGTTTGCCACTCCTTTCCTGCTTCAACACACCTGAGAGATAGAAGACACTCCTTAGATGATGCTGATTCTCAAGAGGAGACAGGATACATCAGAATCTCCTAGAAGGCACATCTAGTTTGGTGCTTTCTGAAGAAGCGTAGCTTAGGCTGGATTGTTAATATCCATAAATGCTATTTAAGATTAAACAGTCTCAACTTTTGAAAATCTATTTATGTTGGACTATCATATTTTGGTGTGATTTTCTTGTTGGGGTTCCCAGGATATGGAGGATGGCATATTTTTTGGAGGGCACTTAAATTCCACCATCAAACACAAGCACCCAAGGCTCCCTGGACCCCCTTGTGAACCTTGCTAGTCACCTAATAATCTCTAAAAAATATTAAATTCAGCTCTCCCTTTATACCCAAGCCCCTGTCTGGGTGTGGAGAAAAAACTCAAATGCACTGTTATGGTTTGATAAGCATTCCCCAAAGGTTGATGAGTTAAATGCTTGAGTCTCCAGAGTGCTATTATTGGGAGGTGGTAGAAAATTTAGGAGGTTGGACTTATGAGAGGTCCTAACACCAATAGGGGTATAGTTTTGAAGGGGAATAGCAGCACCCCAGTTTCTTCTTCTTATTTAGCTTCTTGGCTCATGATGAAAGAAATTTGGCCTGGCCATGCTTTCCCATCTTGATGTGTCACCTTTGCCAGAGGCCCTAGGATATGGGTCCATGGACCTGATCTTGAACCTCACGAAATATGAGTCGAAATAACCCCTTTATCTTTATAAGTTAATTGCCTCATGTATTTCTTTATAGTGACAGAGAGCTTACTAATACCCATGCTGATTGGCCTCACTTTAAATTTCTTACCATAAATTTTCAAAAGGCAATTGCCAAATTGTAATTCTATTTCATCTCCTTACGGTTTGCCTCTCATTTCTCAAAGTTGTTATTTTATGTCTTCTTCTTTCCCCACTAACTCTCTCTTCTCTCCCCCACAGTTGGCAGCTGACATGACCACATATTTTATTGAGAAAGCAGAAGCAGTTAGAAAGGATGTTCTCAAGTCATATATTAGTACCACCATATCTCTGTGAATCTAGACTTATGACAGTTCCACTTGGGATATCTCAACTATATGTTAGTGAGAAAGTGTACTCATACAGCCATTTTGCTTTTTGCTTTCAATATGGTATTCAGTAAATCACACAGATACTCTATGATGAAATAGGCTTTGTATGAGATGATTTTGCTCATTTGTAGGCTAATGTTAGTGTTCTGGCATATTTGACATGGGCTGGGCTCAGCTATGTAGGTTATGTATAGTAAACACATTTTCAATTTAACAGTATCTTCAACAAATTATAGATTTATCTGGATGTAACCCCATCATAAGTTGAGAGGTTTCTGTATTGACTTTTTCTCTTTTGGGCATGGGTGAAGTACTTGTGTCCTTATTAAAGGTCACCCAAGCTCTGTATCTTGCCCCTTCTCCTTCCTATCAATTTTTCTCTTAGGATTATTCTTGTCTCCTGAATCACCAATGTATCTCCCTCTCTGGTTATTCCCATTAGTGTTTAAATGTACTCTAGTCTCACACTATTTTGAAATAAGATTTTTCAACACCACAGTCCCCTAGCTACAGTCCCATTTCTATGCTTTTCTTTTCATCTAAACTTCTTTAGTTTTATCAGGGAGGTCGGTACTGCGGATAGAACCCAGGGCCTCGTGCATGCTAGGCAAGTGCTCCATTGCTGAGTCACGCCCCCAGCCTAAGCTTCTCTCATGTTGCTGTCTTCCTTTCCTTCCTTGTCGTTTTCTTCTCAAGGCATCCCACTCAGGTTTCCCATTCCATTGCTTGATCTTCTTGTCAAATCAGTGACTTCTTTATTCCCCAATACAGGATTGCTGTTCCCCCTCATTAGTTGACCTCTCAGTAGCATTTGGCATATTTTCTCTTCACTTTTGGGATACTTCATGCACCTACTTTTCCTTCTACCCACTTGCCTTTTCAATCTTTGCTAGCTTCTTTTCCTCCCCTTGACCTCCCAAATTTTATCTGCCTTAGGGCTTGATCTGGGGCTCTCATGTGGCTAGTTACATTCTCTCCATAGCTGATCTTCTCCAGCACCATGGTCTTATATACCATCTACCTACTAATGTATTCCAAATATTCATCCCAGTGAAGAGCTCTCTTGGGAGTTCCAGACCTGCACTTCTAACTGCCTACCTATCCTTTCCAAGCTATTCATCTTCCAACTTTCCCTTCTCCATAAATGGCTCAAGGCTAAAATTCAAAAGTCATCGTAGAGTGCTCTTTTTCCTTTGTGTTTCATATCTGGTCCACTAACCCATTTCTAAATTTGTCTCCGATCCACTCAAATTTTTCGACTTTATAACTCTCACTGTAATTCCGACTACCAGCAATTATCCCCTGAATTCTCCAATAGCTTTTAAACTCCGTTGGTCCCCTTCTAGTCCATTTTCCACATAGTGGCCAGAGTGATTTTCAGAAACATAAATTTGATCATGCTGTGCCTGCACTTAAAGCCTTCAGTAGTTTTCCATTGCACTTGGAATGGATTGCCAGCTCCTTGCCACAGCCCACGAGGTTGGATTTGGCTTACCTCTGACCCACCCCTCCAGCCTCTTCTAGTGTAATCTTTCTCTCCTCCCCAGTGCTTCATCCACACTAGCTTTCTTTCCTTTCCTTGAATACACAAGTTCATTCCTGCCTGCAGGCCTTGCATGTGCTGCTCACTTTGTCTGGAACATTTTGCCCCCATATCTTCACATGACTGACTCTGTCTTGTCATTCAGGGCTCAGCTCAAATGTCAACTCAATTCAAATGATTATCCATTCCAAAATAGCCTGAGCAGGCATAATGACATTACTCTATTTAATTTTCTTTAGAGCATCCATTGCTCTCTGAAATTCCCTTGTTTGTTTATTTACCAGCTTACTGTTTGCCTTTCTGTCCCCCACCCTCCCCATTCATATACTCCTACATGCTTATTCCGACACACGTAAGGACTGTGACAGCCGAGACCTTTTCTGTCTTGTTCATTCTTGAATAAGTGCATGGCACTTAGTAGAAGCTCAATAAATATTTGGTGAAATGTAAATGAAGGTAAGAGGAGTCAATATTCCCAATGTCAATCATTCTAGAGAGAAGCAGGCCCTGGAATGGGAAATAAACACTGATAAGGAGAGGTTCTCATGGGGGCCTTAGGGCTGTGATTCAGAATTTATAGTTGTGGATCCTCAGGCTCAAGCCTCTTGGCCTGGGGTGGGGGAAGTCTGGTGTCTGTCACATGTAAGCAGGTTGGCGGAAAGCAACTTGCTTCTCTTAGTTATAGCAGGACTGGAGCTAGGCAGAGAGGAAGCCAACAGAGAGGCCCATGAAGACAGACCTGGGCCTATGAGCTCCTGTTTCAGTTCTAAGTTATTGCTGCATGTAATTTCCTGCCATTATTTCTCCATAGCATTTTTAAGGAAATTGTATTAAAAGTTGCAGTTAAGTATTTATTTTTCTAGGTAGAAATAGCGTGGGAGCCTCTGTCATCTTGAGGAGTGCAAGAGGAGAGGGCAGTGGTAACAGCAACTGTGGGTTAGGGATTCCACAGTACTAGTCTGCGGAAGGTAGTGGAAGGTCTAGGGGGAGAAGGACCAGAGGAGGCTGGAGGTAGAAGCAGGAGTGTGGGCTGACTGGTGAGTTGCCAACAAGCTTGGGGAGGAATGTCAGAAAGGGCATTGAGGTGTGGCTTTCATACGGGTGAGGGTTCAGAGCATCAGAGTGCAGGCATTAAAGGAAATGCAACCTCTTTTGTATGCGTGGACTGGGGAAGTCTGGAGTACACATGTGACATTGATAAGACTGTTTCTTAAGGGTCCATACAGAAATTGGAAAGAAAGCAGATATATGTGGCTTGCTTAGTAAGCTCTGTTCGAAGTGAAAATTAGGCAAGGCTTAGGAAAACAACTATGGAGGATAGTTCAGAAGACAGTAAGAGCAATCAATTTCAGATATGGTATGATTTCCTGGCTTCTAATCCCAATTTGATCATTTCAATGTGGGTTTGAGGAGTTATTTAGTCTTTGTATGCCTCATGAAGTTTTGTGGTTCTACCTAGTGGGGCTGATGTGAGGATTAAATGAGATAATCTATGGAGAGCATTTAGCACAGTGTTGGGTTCATAGGAAGCAACATACACACATGTGAGCTAGTTTTCTCTGATCTACGATTAAGTGCTCCGGGGAGCCATCAGGGAGAATTAAACAGGCTGTGAAAGGAGTTTTCCCACAGTGACCTGATGGCATGTCAGGGCTCGTCTATTTATCTGAAGAACACCAAACATGATTTTATATGCAGGGTAGACATTACCTTAATCACTCCATTGGTTCTTTTAGGCTCTGACCACTGCAGTAGCAATGCCCGGCCGTTCTCTTTCTGCTCGACTGTAAAGTTGCTCAGTTCACTTGGGGACGATTCTAAGGTTTGTATCAGCGTCCAGGGACTTGAAACTTCTCCTGCATGGTTTACAGCCACCACGCCAATGTGATACGTTGTGAATGGTTCTAACCCGAACAGGTGTGCTTGATAGCTTGTTCCCTTCAAGAAAGTTGAAAGGTCAGTTTTCTTTCAGGAACTGATAATAATAATAATTCAGTTCATTCTCTGAATTGTGTATCCCACCCCCCCCAAGCAGATCAGCAACAGAGACACAAATACCATAGCAGAGATTGGAATTATCACTAAGAAAACTATGTGAATTTTTTTCTTGTCCTTGTTGAACACCCTGAATACATTAACTAATGTTGTATGATTTCAGATGCCCAGAAAATGCAGCTCAGATGGGATCCTTCCCTTTTCAGAGTTTGCAACACATAGAATGTTATATATGAACATTAAAAAACAAAACAAAACTGTGTTGCCTCAGATCAGTGCTAGATCCAGCTGCAATAAAAATCAGCGGGACCAAGTTGCACGTCAGAGACTGGGATAATTGCCCACCAGGTTAATCTTCAGCGTTTGGAGATTTAGCCAGAACAATCCTAATTCTCTAATCCCCAATGCTATTTGTTCATACATGAGACTCTTGCCTTCTCTCCCATCTCTCTCATTCTCTTGGTGTGCATTTATATGTTACAAATTCCATAAAACTAACACATATAAAAAAACAATAACAAGCCCATTGAACTACAAATGTAACAACACCCTTAGAGAGGCCCTCTGTTAATATGAATGTGAAAATATCCTCACTTTTTAAAAGGACCATAACTAAAACCATGAAACATACCAAAAGAAGTTGTTACCTAGGCTTTGAGAATTAGGTTTTTGTTTATTTAAAGGAAAAAAAAAAAAGGATAGCAGCATTAGGATCTTGGTTATTTTTTCTTTTCCCTGCCTGGAAAGAAACATTTAACATAGTTTGCATAATTGAGAGCTAAGAATCTTAATGTTTTGAAAGGCCCTACGGTACTCTTTCTACATCTGGACTGGATGGATATGTCTCTTTAAGGTAGGAATTATGTCTGCAAGTGGGGTAGTAATGTGTTTATAGGTAAACAGACACACACATGTAAGTTAACACTGTCTGTTGTATACCATACCCACTGGATGTAAATTATCATGACCAAAAATTTTTTTGGTGGGGGGGATATAACCCAGAGGTGCCCTACCATTGAATCAAGTCCCCAGCTGTTTTTATATTTTATTTTGAGATGAGGTCTCACTAAAGTTGCTAGTGGTCTTGCTAAGTTGCTGAGGCTGGCCTTGAACTTGGTATCCTCCTGTCTCAATCTCCACAGTCACTGAGATTATAGGCATGCACGATGGTGCCTGGCTGATAAGCAAATTGTGACTGAGTAGGATATTTGTACTTAGCAATATGTAAAATTGGCTTTGGTTTACTAGATGTTTAAATGTGATAGTCTTCAATGTCTCCTTTTCTTGGTGGGGAAGGGAGGAGGAATGTGAGGTAGGGAAGGGGATATTATTTCTGGGAATATGTACCCAAGAACATCAAATGTAGTTATATGTAAGGAAATTCTTAAGATAAGGATATCCAAATTTCAGATAAAATCTTAAAGAAAGAGACAAAATCAAACTAAGTCATTTTCTACACAAACTGGTTATACAAAATCCAAAACACTGTAGAAA
Organism: Geosciurus inauris; assembly: GCA_004024805.1. Classification (NCBI taxonomy): domain Eukaryota; kingdom Metazoa; phylum Chordata; class Mammalia; order Rodentia; family Sciuridae; genus Geosciurus; species Geosciurus inauris. The sequence goes on along the minus strand of PVHX01000192.1, from coordinate 152,048 downwards.
TAATTTTTGATACTGTTCTCCTGCATTCTTGGTTATAGTTTTCAACCATACTAATGTTTCTTAGTGTTAAACACAAGCAGAGAAAATACAATTTCCTTTATGTCTCAAAAACTTGGAAAGTCAATTTTCTTATTTCAATAAGTCCCATTATGATATTATATGCTAACCTCTTGAAATCTTTTAATATTTAAACATTTACTAAGCGACCAGACTCTGAAACAAATTTTACAGAAATACTAATTTCTCTTTTTTAAAATATTAAAAGTTAGATCATAAATATTTAAAAACTTATTTCTCCACAACATTGGATTGGTCTTTTAGATAAATATAGCACAGAACTCGAATGACCATAATGAATATTAAATCTGAAGATGCTACAAGTTCTGATTACAAACATTCTTTTCTGATAAATGATTCCTTTTCTGTGGAAATAGGGCAAACATGGGGGAGATTAATAATGCAAAAAAGAATAATTCTCTGTTCAGAATATTCAGTAATAGATGCCAAAAAAAGCATAAGCTCCAAAGCAAACTGTAATCACCTCTAACAGATTATATATAAAAAAGGTAGGCTGTTGGGGGACACTTAGAGATAGCTTTTGTCATAAGAAACATGAAAAGCATGTGGGCTATAAAGCAAAAACATATGTATATTGTCAATAGCAGCACCTGCTCAATTGCAGTTTATTTCAGAGCTGAGAATTCTATTTGGCCCCTAGATGGCAATACTATCAAACACTTTTGGTAACATGAGTACTTAATGATTAACAACCGGCATTCAGTCATCCAACACACTCCAGGCAACCATTAAAAAAATAACAAAACTGATTTCATTATAGATTCTTTTAATAAACATTTATGGCTCAGATCCTTGAAAGCAGAACTATTCAAAATTCCCTGGCCTCAAAACCTCCACCATCTAATGTAGAACATGACCTGCACATCTCATGAAGTTCATTCATGTCTAGCACAGAAAATGTTTAGAGAGGTATGGCCCTACAAAGGGTGATTACAACAGTTGTCTTGCTTAATCAGGTCTATATTTACCTTAAAAAAGCAGAATTAATCACATATTGGGGTGTAAAGGAGAATTTCTGCATCATAAAATTATACTGAGCACAAATTCTTATATTAATTTATTATTCCTGAATCAAAGAAAGATTAGTAGAGTAAAAGAAACCAGAGGAGGCAAGGGAGAGGGGAAAGGCTGGGGAATGATGTTTGCCAAATTATATTGTTATATTTTGTGCGTGTATGAATATTTAACAATGAATCCCACCAATATGTACAACTATAATGTACCAATAGACATATGGAAAAAATAGAAAATATTATTTCTGAAGAGCTTCCAAAACACACGTACACACACACACACACACACCTATCTTAAATAGCCATGCTTTTTGTCAGTCATTACTAAAGGCCATATGAAAAATAAAGGGAATTGGCAAAACAATCCTTATCAATTTATTTATTCTCGTTTTAGGAAGTAATTTGTAGTATTCTCTCCTGAATGGATATCCAACACCAGTGTTTGCTATTTTAGAATCCTACTGCAAAATCTGAATGCAATTCCCTCTGAATTGGGCTGTGTCTTGTTCATTTCTTCAGCTACTTGCTTTTCTTAAATTCAGAGGTTTTGCTTGAGTATTGTGGATCTTAAATATTTTAGATGCAGTTCTTTCTTTATAGATGTAGCATTCTGTCCCACTGACAAGGAAAAGTCATCATTAAAAAATATTTTCCTGCATGGCATGGTGGCACATGCCTTCCATCCCAGAGACTTGGGAGGCTGAGGCAGGAGGATTGCAAGTTCAAAACCAGCCTCAACAACTTAGCAAGACCCTAAACAACTTAGTGAGACCCTGTATATAAATAAAAAATAAAAAGTGTTGGGGATGTGGACAGTGGTTTAGCGCCCCTGGGTTCAATGCCCAGTACCGAAAAAAAAAAAAAAAAAAAAAGAAAAATCTTCCTTTTGCTCTTTCTCTTTGCCCTCTTTCCTTGCCTTTTTTCTTCATCCATCCTTTTCACATAGTTCCCTTCTTCCCTCCCTCCTTTTCCTCTAGATGATCTGAGTCAATACATCTCCTCTTTTCTTTTTCTTCCCTCCGCTTTTGATGCTGTTGAGCTGTTTTTCTGTTATCTCTGACTTCTGGGCCACCAACTTGCATTTGGTTCCCTTTCATCTTTTTCCACTCCATGTCACATCTATTTCCTGTTTACATGTGTAATTTAGAGCATATTTGGTTTTTTGATAGGCAGCAGATGATGAGGATGACATAAAGGAAATCAGGAAGAAATATTTTACCAGAGATAATCCTTTCCCCACAATTTAATATTTCTGATGAGATTTGGTCTCTTTTCCTTCTTTCTTTTTTAAAACTTATATGCATGAGGGTCAGTTGGGACACAAATCAGTTCATCATTTTATGAGGCATAAAGACAAGACTCTCTGGGAACACTCTGCCAGTTGAGGTTCTGCTGGCAATTTGAACTACATTTTAACCTCTCAACTGTGCTCCTGGGGACACATGAAACTACTTGGAGTCTTCAGCAGTCTGACAATTTTACACCATCTCCTCTGATTATTTTTGACGACTTGAAGTGCCCCAAAGGTGGCCATGGGGTCAATAGGTTTATGTAGGTTGAAAATGATCAAAAATTACCATTGATCTGTAGCTGTCAATAAAAGGCTGCATGGGGATCTCCCTGTACAAATGTTTAAACTGCAGAAAGCTACCTAACTTAGTCATCTTTGAGTCTATTGATCTGATGATCCAGCAGTTTCCAGAGCTCTCCCTCTGGTCTTTGTGGTGCATTTTCACTAAACCCACTTACCTTAGCCCTTAGGAATCTTTTTACCCTGCTCCAAGTAATGAACCAAAATAGTGATGCATAGCCTTACTGTATTCATCAACAGAGTATTATGTGTGCTTATTACAGGTTGGAAAGGGTTAATCTTCCAGTCTCCATCAATTTCATTCTAAGCCAATGGGATTTCTTCTGCCTTTGCCTTTCATTTGCCATTCTCCTTTATCCTGGGCTCCTCATCCTAAAATGGATGAATTTTGGTTTATAAATCCCGACCATCTTGTGTGCGGGGGTGGAATATTTTTACCTTCTAGTTATCATAAATGCCAAGTCCCATAAAATAAGCAATAAGTGACATAAAATTTGTCCTTTTTTTTTTGCATAAAAATAGCTTCAGAGCAATATAGACTTAAATATATCAACCACTCAGATACTTTGTCTTAAGTTATATTTTAACTTGTCATTATGATAACAGAAAGGGACAGTTATAGAGAAGACCCAGAGTTTTTGCTTCTTATTACAAATAAAATGTGAGAAGAAGCTCTAGCTCTCATTTTACTTTACCTACAAGTAAATGAGAGCTAGAGCTGGATCTGGACGGAATGGATTCTGTCAGTTGGTTGACTTTTACACATATAATGCTTACAAATCAACACAAAATATTTTTCTAGATTTTTGAAAGCCAGATAATTTGAGGTATGGATTCTGTAGGGCCATTTTTCTTTTTCACTTAAAAAGTTAACATGTGAGTTCCTCAAAGGTTGATCAACATATTTATTTCTAGTATCTATTTTGCAAAAATCAATCAGTCTTGATACAGAAATGATCTCTAACTATCCATTAACCAACTATCAAACTTGAATACTTATCCATGGTTAACTAAGCATGGGAATTCCAAGATGGCAAATGTAAACATTGTTAGAAAATTTTCACTAACAACACACACACACACACACACACACACACACATACACACACATTTTATGAACATATCTCTGAGCTGCTGGAACAAAAACATAAAAGACATTTATCAGTGCTAACACCAGACATTCAGATTTACTCCATAATCAAAGATCAATTTGTAGCACAAGAAGGGGAAAAAATACCCTTTAGGTTGATGGCCTATTGTTTCATATGCCTTTAAAGTGTGTTATGTGCTAGATGGCATTACTAAGTGCTAAGATGGAGCTGCCAAAATGGTCAGTGGAAATATGCATTGCTGGTCAGCAGCTCCATTCAATTCTTTAGACATTTTTGAGCATCTTGTATAAAAAGGAGGCTATAGGTGGAGATACAAGATGGAAAATACAAACTTTTGATTCTAAAGAACTTATAACCAGATAGAACCAATCAATAATGCACATAGATACACACACTTCAGAGCATGGTAGCTCTATGAGAGGCAAAAAAATACTAAGAGGATAGTAATACTTTGGAAGGGAGGAAGTGAAGATTTGGGGAAAACTTGAGAGATGGCATTTAATTCAGGCTAGGAAAAATGTGGGTTTGAGTAGACAAAAATAGGATTGGAAGAAAGAACAGAAGGAAGAAAGTGAAGGATCTGTCTGGGAAAGAGCTGGCAATTTAATGTATTTCAAGTGTGTTGGTTATAGGGGAATAGTGGAGATTAAGGCTGGGAAGGGATTGGTAGCAGGATTGGAGAAGACCATGAATGTCACTTTAAAAGTTTTGGACTACATTTGTTAGGAAATAATAAGTGGCACTGGGGAAAAAAAATAGAAACTGATTATGTGTAAAGAGCTTCCTAATACAACTGGAAAGAATAATGAAACAACATTTATTTTATTTTTTTATTTTTCAATTTTTTTTTGGTACCGGGGATTGAACTCAGGGGTACTCGACCACTGAGTCACATCCTCACACTTATTTTGTGTTTTATATAGAGATAGGGTCTCACTGAGTTGCTTAGCACCTCATTCTTGCTGAGGCTGGCTTTGAACTCACGATTCTTCTGTCTCAGCCTCCCAAAGAGCTGTGTGCACCACAGGAGTGCACCACTGCACCTGGCATGAAATAAAACTTTTAAATTTTGCCTTAATATGGTATAGATCATGGTCAGTGAATGATGGAATAATAATAAATCTACTAAGACTTAATTAATTAATTAAATTGTTATTCAATCAAAAGGTTTAGATTGTCATTTGTACAAGGGAGTTGAAAAGTATTTTCCCAGGAATAAGATTTTTTAAAATGCTTATTGTCTTATGTTCTATTTCCAAATTGTGGTTGTTCTTTAGAGAGATTTTTTTTTGATCTAAAATTAAGGTAGGCATTACATCTCAAACCCTAGAAAAAGAGGAACAAACTAATACCAAAAGAAGTAAGAGACAGGAAATAATTAAAATCAGAGCTGTAATCGATGAAATTGAAACAAAAGAAACAATTCAAAAAATTGACAAAACAAAAAGCTGGTTCTTTGAAGAAATAAATAAAATTGACAAACTCTTAGCCACCCTAATGAAAAGGAGAGAGAAAACCCAAATTACTAAAATTCACGATGAAAAAGGAAATATCACTACAGACACTACTGAAATACAGAGGATAATTAGAAACTATTTTGAAAATTTGTACTCCAGTAAAATAGAAAACCCAAAAGACATCAACAAATTTCTAGAGGTATGTGACCTACCCAAACTGAACCAGGAGGTCATACACAACTTAAACAGATTAATTTCAAGCAAGGAAATAGAAGATGCCATCGAAAGACTACCAACCAAGAAAAGCCTGGGACCAGACAGATTCTCAGCTGAGTTCTACAAGACCTACAAAGAAGAATTAATACTAAAAATAAAGTGGGAATTATGAAAACTGGACTGAATTAAAACCAATTGTACCATCCTTTGTCCTCACCACTATCAGAACCACAAGCACCCGAGCTGTGTTTTATCCTAATAATAAGGACATGTTCATATGGAGCTATCCACATGCCTGCCCTGGTCCCTTCTACAGATCAAACAGCTAAGTGGTACCTAAAAATGTTATTCATACCACTTACGACTGGGAAACAGATCTAGGTTAGCTCAAAGGAGCCCACAGGTCTTAGCTCTGGATTTTTGCAAGGGCTCTAGCTTTTACTTTATTGATTTTGCAACACATTCTTAGCTCTGGATTCTTTTATTTTTATTTTTATTTTTTTAGTTGTAGATGGACACAATACCTTTATTTATTTTTATGTGGTGCTGAGGATCGAACCCAGCGCCCCACACATGCTAGGCAAGCACTCCACCACTGAGCCACAACCCCAGCCCTTAGCTCTGGATTCTGACGTTAGGAAGTTAATTTCAAAGATTACAGGAAAGTGTAAATGCATATCCTCTCTTTAGATAATTGTGAGATATAATAGCATAGCTGATTAGTCAGGGGTCCTTTTTTGTAACAATTGTAAATTTCAAACTTGAAATGTTAGGTTTGGCTGGGTGCAGTGGCACATGCCTGTAATCCCAGCATCTCAGAAGTTGAGGCAGAAACTTAGTGAGGCCCTAACCAACTCAGTGAAACCCTGTATCTAAATAAAATACAAAATAGGGCTGAGGATGTGGCTCAATGTTTGAGTGCCCCTGAGTTCAATCCCCAGTACCAAAACAAAAAACAAAAAAAACTGTTATGTTTGGAATATTCTTGTGTTAATTTTTGTGCACTTTAGTGTCTTTATTTAACAAACACCTATACTTAGGATAAAGAATCATGTGTGAAAAGGAAGGACAGTACTTTCCCCTCTCACTGGAGCACATCATTCATTTCATAATGATGAGTCAATGCAAAAGAAGGAGCTACTTACATTTTCTTTATAGGCAAATTGACTTTATCAATTTAATCAATAAAGTAAAAGCTAGAGCCCTTGCAAAATGAACAATGATGCCTCAGTTACCATAAAAACATTGGTGGGGAAAAGAATGGTTTTGAAATGGCTCATTTTTCAATGGGGAAGAGGAAAAAATTAAATTTGTGATAATTAAATTTTAAAGTGGCAAATCAGTCACACTAAATATTAAAAAGCAGTACTTCTGATCTATCAAAATTAAAAATGTGCATAGTCTGTGACCCAGCAATTCTACTCTGATAAGCTATTTTATGGGAATATTAGCACAACTGTAATAAAATGTAAAAAATATCTTCCAGCCGTAGTGTTATATTGCTTCAATTCAATTCATGATCAAACACATATTTATCGAGGACTTGCTATGTAATGGGAACCCTCCTAAACTCTGAAGGTACAGCAGAAATCACAGGTGGAAAGGGTGCTACCTTATTTGATTTTGTATTATGATGCAGTAATGAGCAATAGACAAGAATTTAAAAAAAAAAACAGTGAGAAAAAATACAGAGAATACTATGACGAGAGTGAGTCAAGGGATACACTAATCAGTGTTTGGGCTTAGGTGATGGGAAAGAGTTGAGAGGGGAAGTGGTCCTTGAGGAAGTTACATTTAGGCAAGAAAGAAGAAGAAACCAGTCATGTGAAGAATCAGGGGAGAAACTTAGGCCAAGGAAGCTCCTGAAGCTCTAAGGTGGGAAGAAACTTGGTATCTTGTGGACAGGAAGGAGCTAGTGTAGCTGAAATCCCAGAGTGAGGAGAATAGATGAGCAGAGGTCCCAGTGATGGGCAGGAGCCAGATAGTGTGAGTCCTGTAAGCCTTACCATCAGATTCCAGGTTTAATGAAAAATTATTGAAGGGTTTTAAGCAAGGGAGGGATGTCATTCCATTTAGGTTTTAAAGAGATCCTTCGGGTTGCTCTGTGAAGAATGTATGTTGGCAGTTGTATGAATCTGCTCTGGCTGCCATAACAAAATGCCACAGACTGAGTAGTTTAAAATACAGAAAATTAGTTTCTCACAGTTCTGGAGTCTGGAAGTCCAAGACTGGGTAAGTTGGGGTTGGTTCACTGCTTGCCTTGTCCCTAGGCAGCTGCCTTCACATGGCCTCGTCTCTGTGCATGTGCAGAGGGGAGGAGAGATCTCTAGTGTCTCTTCCTTTTCTTATAAGGACACCAGACCTATTGGATCAAGGCCCTGTGCCTCTGGCTGTATTTAAACTCTATCACAGCCTTGAAAGCCCTATCTCCAAACACAGTCACATTGAGGGTTGAGACTTCAACATATGAATTTGTTGCGGGGGGGGGGGGGGAGGTGCATAATTCAGTCCACAACAGAGGTCAAGAAAGGGAACAGGAGACATTAGCAGGCCATTGCAGAAGTTCAAAAAGCGGTGATATGTCCCTTATTCCTATAATAGGTTCCCTTTCCCCAGGCCAAGTTTTTGGTTTCCCTGATTGGAATGTGTTTAATGTACCCACCAAAGTGCCAAAGCTGCTTCATGATCAGTCTTTTTCTTTTTCTTCCTTCCTTCCCTCCCTTCCTTCCTTCCTTCCTTCCTTCCTTCCTTCCTCCCATCCTCTGCCCCTCCTCCCTCTCTCCCTGTCTTTCTTTCTTTCCCAGTCGATGACAATTTGACCCTTTTAGTTGTTTGGTTCAAAACCTTGGGATTCATGTTCTCTTTCTCTCACATCTACATCTAGACTTAAGCAAAAGCATTAGATTATCTTCAAAATACATCCAGAATCCTGCTAGTTCTCACCACCTCTACTATTACCAGCCTGATCCAAGCCATTTTCTTCCACTTATACCATGATGATAGTCTCCTTAATGGGTCTCCTTATTTTTAAACTAGAATCTCATTCTTTACTTAGTAGTTGGAGTTTCTTTTGAAACATAAGTAAGCTCATGTCAGTCCTTGGATCAAAATCCTGTACTGGCTCCTGAAGTCATTCATAGTAAAAACCTTTTCTTCCTGCCCACCCTCACATTTCCCTTCTGATATCATCTGCTACCATTCTCTGCCATGCAAGCTACACTGCAGCCACACATTTCTAGCTGCTGTTCTTCAAACACGCTGAACAAGCTCCTGCCTTGAGGCCTCAGTACTGGACGTTTACTCTGTTTGCAACTTACATTATGCACAGTCTGCATGGGTAAATGCACCTCATCTTTGCAAAGAACCAATCCTATTTAAAATTGCAAGCTGCCTACTCTCTTCCTTACATCTCCCATTTTTAATTATCTTTACCTTGTTATATATATATATCTTTCCAAAGCACTCATCACTTTCCAACATACCACATAATGTGTTCATTATGAATATTGCTCATAGTCTGTCTCTTTTCACCAGAATGGAAGCTGTCTTGGGGCAGGTGCCTGCATTATCTCGGCTATGTCTCCAACAACTCTAATTGTGGCTGGTATAGGGTTAGTGCTCAAAAATCATGCATGCTATCAATGAATGTGGACAGAATTTAAACTGCAGGGATGGCATAAAGAAGAGAGTATATAGAGTGAATAAGAGTCTAAATAGAGATGACAAACAAGCATGACAGATTCCCTCTATTTACTATTATACTGGTAATCTTAGGCACTGCAAGGTGAGGCTTAAAAGGAGTTCTGTAGCAGAGGGTATTAGCACTCACTGAACATCCATTTTCTCCCCCTCTATAATTCCCAGTTTCCCTACACATAAATAGGAGTTATGCAACTAACACTTGTCAATAGGATATAGGAAGAATGGATGAAGCTACTTTCAGTTCTGTACCTTAGACACATCTGGTAGAGCTCTCCAGTCTGCTCTTCCCCTATCTTGGATGCAATTGGAGAGAGGTGGTCAGACTAACCTATGGCTTTTCCAATTTTACCATATTAAGTTTGGAGACTTGGAATTTTATTTATTGAAACAGACTATCATGCCTATGTTATTTTATTATGACTAATAGAAGTTCTATGAATTTTGAAGTGTAAGCAATAGAGTTGTTGACTACCTACACATTCCAATAAATTTTAAAAATATACCATTACAAAGTTCAACAATATTAGGATAAAACATAGAAGTCAATCACATTTTTCAATAAAAAATACAGTGTCCAGACTCTAAAACTTACAATCCACAGTTACAGGAAAGGTGGGAATTAGCACAGTCTATATTCCACTCAAGAATATTCAGTTATGAGGAACAGAAACTCATTTTGACTGGTTTTAGAATAAAAGAGAAAGTGAAAACCCAGAACCCAAGCATGTAAAATACAGGTCTGGTTCCTTGAAACTGGAAAACTGTAAAAACTTGAGTTTTTCTCTTGGTCTCTCAAGGGCGGCATGATATTTCTTTCTATTTCCCTTTCTCTGAACTTGTTTTTTTTCTTTCTTTACTGCCCAGCATGGCTACCAATTCTGTCTCAACAGCCTTACAGCTATAGTATCATAACCATCTGACCCCCATCTCTGGTTCTGCAGAGACGATCTGATTGCTTGTTTACTAGCCAGTGGATTTGCTGGCTGTAGGTCAGTTGTTGCTGAAGAGCAAAGGGTCAAATGATAGAGACTGGTGCCTCTCTTGGCACAAATTATAAATGATGGCAGATATCAGAGGATAGAGTGGTTATCTTCAAACCAAAACTTCAGATTCAGTCCCTATCTTTGATACTAGATGACAACATGGCTAGGAATTACTTTTTCTTTTTTTTTTTTAATTTTTTTTAGTTGTAGATGGACACAAATATCTTTATTTATTTTTATGTGGTGCTGAGGATCGAACCCAGTGCCCCACGCATGCGAGGCAAGCGCTCTACCACTGAGCCATAATCCTAGCCGCTAGGAATTACTTTCTATAGTTGTCTCTGCAAAGATCTTTCCTCTAAGTCTGGTTATTGGTCTGACTACTACTGGATCTTTTAGAATGAGAATCCTGAAGACTTTACATGAAATGAATGCTACAGAATCATATAGTTTAATGTTCAAATCTGAGTATGGGTGGAATGTCAAGTCTTTTGGGCTACTCTCTTTTCTGTAACCTCATTTCTGCTTTTACATGAGAGGTCCATGTCTTGCTTTTCAATTTTTTTTCAAGGAAAGAAAATTAGGGTACCTTCAGGTAGAGATAGCTAATTGCCCTCAAATTTCGGAACACTATTCAAACATCATTTCACTGACCCGACTACATTCTACTAGATCCTATTTAATTACCAGAGTTAAGTGGAAGAATCACATTCTAATTTCTCTAATTGAAAGGCTGGGGGATACCAGAGCCAAGATCTGGTCAGGAGGCACTTGTGGTTTGGACTGGCAGTCCTCATCAGCGAGGATTCCTAAAGCCTGCCTCTCCAAGCACGTCCTCTGCCACTCCAAGCCCTGCCCTTGTCATTTGCACCATATGTCCTAGCTTCTTGACTCCAAGGGACCAGCTACAGCCTGCTCTTCAATGAGGTCTCGCTTTTGTTCACAATTTTCCTTTTTCTTGGAATGTCTTTCCATGCCTGGCAACTTCTGACCATTCTTAAAAACACAAACTTAATGTCACTTCCATTTGGAAGAGTTTCATGACTCCCCAGACAAAATTACTTGCTTCTCTTCTTTATTTTTCTGTTGTTCATGGCTATTTTGCATTATAGTGATCTGTTTACCTGTCTTTTCTTCCCACCAGACCTTGAACTCTTAGAGGACAGGGACTAGGGATACAAAATGTGTGTGGCACCATATGGGTGCTCAATAGATGTCTGCGGAATGAATAAATTATCTTTTATTTAAATACATTATCTTATTGGCAATATGCTAGCTGTTTTAAAAAAATTATCATGGCATATAACTAATTTTTTTTGAATCCAGGATTCCATCTATTTAAAAACAATGTCACTTTAAAGAAATATTTTATATATCTCTTAGAAAGAAAAAAATACTTCTAAATGAATTAGAATACAGTGTTTTTTTATCACTTAGATTTTTTTCTATTTGTTGAAAAACTCCTTTAGACTTGTATGGGCATAAGTTTTTCTTTCTTTTTAAAAATTGCATATGATATTTCTGTGCTATTTTGTATATACAATAGCTTTTCATTTAAATGCCAAATCATAGTGTAATCTTTTATTTAAAGTGGCAATTAAGCTCAACATGTGTAGTTGCCAACAATGCACATAACTGATTTGATGAGAATATGATCAACAGTGGTCAAGTTTGTGCAGGCATAGGAAATAACAAGTATGTAGCAACTGCCACCTAGAGCGGATGTGAGATTGCTAGAGGTGTGCGATTTCAGAGACAGGGTAATGTGAAAAAATGTTCCTCCTAGAGATCAATGAGGCTTCCTTTCTGTTTTCTGACTATGCTTTCAGAATAGAAAAGGCTCCCTTATGGTAAACAGCCAATGCATAACTTCTAGTTCACATATTCTAGCAAAGTGAACTGACTTGTTCTTGGTCATAACATTCTTGAGACCAAAGAGCTGAAGTTGGTTTAGTTAAGGGGCAGCCAAAACACACTGCTACCCTGGCTGTACTGGGACAGACATAGCACAAATAAAAATCCAGACCCAGGAACTCACAAATGATGTTGTGAGAATGGTTATAAATGAGATGTTCAGGACTTTGGCTCTGCACATATAACTAACTGTTCTCAAAGACATCTGACCACCACTATATTCAGTGACTGATGCTGCTGTTTGCAAAATTACCCTCAGCGTAAGTTCTTTATCCTTGTACTTCTTTCCCAAAGAGCATCTCAAAGGGTTATTACAGTGAGTGCTTTTCAAGTACTTTATGTATATTAAATTGTTTAAGCCTTAAAACAACCTCACAAGGCAGACAGTATTATTACCCTCATTTTTCAGATAAGGAAATGGATGAAAAGATAGTTGAAGCAAATTGTCCATGGTCATATAGTTATAAGGGGCAGAACCAGGATTTGACCGGAGGCATTCAGAATGGAGTACTGTGCTCATAACTTTGAAGGTATGTTGGCGATTGCATCAGATTGCTCTCACCACCCCCACTAACACCACCAGACTTTGGGAGGCGAAGCCATTGGGTACCATTTTTCAGTATGGATAGCTTCTCATATCTTTCTTTCAGAGAACAAAGAAAGGCTTCCCTGTGCTGTTTGACTTAGACCTGCCTCCTGCTTTGCTTATGGGGAAGTCAGTCTGAATTATTAAAAAAAAAAAAAAAGAAAGAAAGAAAGAAAGAAAACAAAACAGAGAAATTTCTTTTCTAATGAAAACAACTAATAATTTGGCTACAAGTCAGGAAAAGCAGACATTATAAGACAAAACTATAATGACAGCTGAGGCTAACAGAAAAAGCAAAGATAGACCTCTGAGAAATTTCCAAAATTCACTTGTACCAGGCTCCAAAAGGGTTAACTGGTTAGGAATAATTATAACCCAGGTGGTTGGGTAGACACTGGTGGCACACAGAAGCAGTTGTGGCATATTGAGTTGTTGCTTGGAAAATATTTTAATATAATAGGATTTAAATTTCCTTTTTTCTTTGGATTTTTCAGTTAATATTGGAATTAAATTAAAGCATTAAGTCAACCAGCTTAGTGCAAAGCAAATTATGTCAGGTTCAGCATTGAGAGCTTCGTTATGGAATATCTATTGACTCAAGCTTATTAACTTGTAAATCCTCTAGTTTTAGATTATGATCTATTGATTATCTGCTTTTATTTGCGTTTTAAATGAATAAACAAAAAGAAATGATCATGGTTTAGTCATTACACCTTAAGAGAAAATGTACTTAAGCTAAGTATACTTAATTAAAAATAAAAACAACATTTATTTGTTCTGAGAACTAGAAGTTATGGCTCTTATTTTCATCCAGACAGACCAGAGATTGTTTTAACCTTATACAGTCATTTTTTACTCAACTTTTGGACAAAATAGGAAAAGAAATTCTGACTGAGGACAGAAAGTGTGCCATGAATGTGGCATTGGATTACATTATTAATTTTTCTAGAATCTAGTATTTTGCTTGTTTTATCTTAGCAAAGAGGCAAAAATGAACTCCTGTCTCATGTGCAAGGTTTGTTCCCAGGAAGTCTTGTAACTAATGTCTGGGAAGGAGGCAATCTCTGAGCATCCATCCAGCAGATGACTTAGAAGACCTGATTTCAAGTCCTGGCTCTATCACTCACACTACAGGGACTTTAGGCAAATTGATTACTTTTTCTGAGTCTCTGTTTCTAATAGTTAATATCTTTCTCATGAGTTTTCTGAGGAGCAGACAGCTTTTGTGAAAATACCTGGTACATAGTTGGCACTCGAGAAAAGTATTCTGAATCTGACCTTTGCAAATAGGAGCAGCTATGGAACTCCATAGCTAAGGAACTATGGAGGTTCATTCATTCCCAAGGGCAATAGTTTAAATTCAGTTTTATGCTTTGTTTAATGTTCTTACCAAAGAAAATTGCTGAGATTGGGTTTTGGTCTGAGGGTTAAACTCACAGTCAAATATTTAATTTAATGTCTACTCTTTTTATAGCGTGGAACTAGGCACTAAAGGGAGTAGGGAAAAATCAGAAGGTGCAAATTCTGGATTTTAGAAACTGGAACCTATTAGGAATCTAAGACTCAGAGAAATCAGGTATTGAAGATGTATATAAAGAAATCACTCTGGACTTAGGAAAGCATAAGACATTTCACAGAATGGATGGATTTTAAATATCAATATATAGGCAATGCATTAGATCTGTATGATAGAAGAGTAGCACTACATTATTCAATGAAAGATCTAAAAAAATAAAACACGTTTAAAACTCACAGAACTTTAGAATCAGAAGGAAATTTAGAGTTAGCACTTTGATCTTCATATCTGGTGTGGGAATCCCTGTAGACAGAAGGTGGGGAAGGGAGAAATCTCTTCCAACGCAATAAGAACTAAAGACCAACTTGCTCAAGTTTTATTTACTGTAATTAAGACTCTGGAATCTTCTAATTTAGAGATTTAGGAGAGGAATTCTCTCATAATGGTCCTATTGAATTGAATGTAGAAAGTTATTATCTTGACATTTGGATTACTTTGAGTCACTAGGTAAGGAAACAAATAACAGGAGAGCGAGCGAGCGAGAGAGAGAGAGAGAGAGAGAGAGAAAGAGAGAGAGAGAGAGAAGCTTAGATTAGTAAGATAAATAGGACAGAGATACAATATATAATAGAGTTTGGCAAGTTCAGGCAAGAGCCTGGAAATCTTTGCCTTTCTCCCTTTAATGAATCTCCTTTCCAGGTTAGTGGAAGACCAGTGCAAATCCATGAAGGAAACAACTACCAAGAGCTCAAATCAGGGGCTGGGGTTGTGCCTCAGTGGTAGAGTGCTTGCGTAGCATGCATGAGGCACTGGGTTCAATTCTCAGAACTGCATAAAAATAAATAAAATAAAGGTCCATCAACAACTTTAAAAAATATTTATATATAAAATTTAAAAAACCCTCAAATCATTTAGGAATGAGTCATCAGCCAAACTCCTTAGGGAAATGTCATAAATATCATTACCAAACTCGTAATTTATTATAGAAGTAGCTTGTCTACATTACATATGCTTTTATTTTTTGTTGTGTCATCCATTTAAGTACCCATTCACTTCTTTTGGCCCACTTTGTACATAGTGAGGTGGTTACACTTATTTATTTTGGAGGCTTATAAATGATCAAGGTGGAAGTATGGAAGTTGCAGAGAAAGACTGGGAACATGAATAAGAGCTCCTGTGCCTGAATATGGAATAAGTAATTAGATCAGTCTTATCTCTATTTTGCAATGAAGGAGTTCTATTTTGGTTAACCTGGAGTATGAGGCATTTTTAAAGAATACATGAGAAGAAATAGAGAATGCTAGGAAACCATGGGATGGACTTATACTCAAGGAAGACTTCCTTATCATTTTTGTGAGGATTATGAACTCAAAGAACAGATTTGAACACCGGGAAAATGCCTATATTACACAATTTATCTGATGGCTGTCATATATTGCTTAGCAATGACGTGTTTATCTTTTCCTTGTGCAGGTGTCAAAGGGATGTCAGTAGTGGAAAATGACCTTTCAGAATCCTGGACTGAAGGTCAGTACACATGCTGATGGGCTCTGCAGATTAATTGGACCACCCAGGGACCAAACCCAGACTCCGGAAGCCTAGGATTAGGTTATACATGTTCATATCTGAACTAAGATTCTTTTAATTAACTGCATGGTTTGCTTCTTTTCCACCTTCAAATCTCTACTGCAAAGTCATATTCTTGGGAGATGGTCTTCTCTGGCCCCCCTATGGTAAATATAGACCTTCCCTCTACCAACAGAGCAGCATCCCTCCCTCACCCTTGGGACAACACAACAGTCCTCTAACTGGACAGTATACTTCTTATTCCTCATCTATGCTTTTGTTTTCTCCATTGGACGTATGTTAGGTGTACATACATGGAGGAGTGAATGACTGAGTGAATAAATTAAGTTCCAGATTAGTCCCTGAAAAGAATCGGAATTTTACAATGTAAAAGAGCTAGTGATATTCATTCCACTTATCTGTTTACTTTTAGTGTATAGTGATATATTAGAGTTTGTGGTTCTATGCTAAGTGGGTTTGTGGGTTATATTTTCTGGTTCTAAACATACTATGTTTGGAAACATAGTCACTTCCAGAATTCCTGAACAAATTAAAAGATATAGTTTCAATGTAATACTAATATAAATGAAGAATAAATAAATGGCCAGTTAGATACTTATTATTGCAAGCTCTCTATTAGCCAAGGAATGAGATATAAACATAGATGGTTCAATTGCATTGGACCAAAGCTTTTGAAATTATCAAGGGACCACTTAGAAAATAGATTGACATCTATAATTATTAGTGATGATTCTTTTAGTGAGTGTGTACCATGCCTTGAGGTACTATTGATAGCATTAGCTCATGATTAAATATTTTATGATGTTTTATCTACATTTACTCCCTTAAAAATGTCTAATTATGGTACATTAGTTAATTAGTACATATCTTATAATTTATAAATAAGCAAATACACATATTATGGACATATGTGCTCAAAAATTATTATGGGAATGCACATTCCAAAATATTTAGAGACCATTGGCCTATATTCACATTTTTTTCTTCAGCAAAGTTATTATTAATAAAGAAAACAGAGCAATATATTTTTCCTCTTTGAAAATAAAATAAAATTTGATTGTTATTTTATGATAAATAAAATTCTAAAGTAAGAACAAGTAAATCACTTAGATTGTTGCCTTGAAATGGACAGTCTGGTAACACTTTTTGAGAGATAAATGCTTGAAAATAATTTGTTAAAAAAAAATCTCATTCCCTTGACTAATTTCCCAGTGGGAAGTACTGACTATTATTGGTAAAAATGATACCAATGGTCATTGCCCAGATGGCACTTTGAAGAATCTAGTTGGAAACAAAGGCCCTATAAAATGTGCATGTCACAAAATCATACTCAACCTCTATTATGCACTTGGGCTATTTTAACCAGTTATACTGTTACATTTATTTTATTAGTTCTTTTGACTATTTCTCAGGTTGAATGATTTGATTTACATTTTCTGTTAAGCTTAAAGACCAGAGTGAAGAAGACCAATGCAAATACAAGTGGTTTGAGCAAGGTATAAAATATTTACACTGCCTCTCATTCCTGTGTTACTTACAAGATTGCAAGTAATCAGTTACACCGCCAAGGGTTCTGTACTGGGAGGGAAGCAGGGAGCCACGGGTACACAGGGAACTACCCATCCCAGGGAAGCAATGTTCAGTTATCATAGTGACTGTCATCTTAACAATTGCGCGAGTGCATCATTCACTGTGGGTGACTAGAAACAGATGAAGAGGAGCTGAAAAATGGAAGGATTTTCCTTGTCTCTTGTCTCTTTGATAACTAGGCAGAGTACAGAGCATGAAAGATGAGGGCTGCCCAATTCAAACCAAAGCACGTAGCCACCATCTGGGCGTTTTAAAAGTAGGACACATGAAATGCTCAGATGTATCCCCCAACAGGGTGCAATAATACAGCAGTAAAAAGAAAACTACAGCCAACTATGGCTCTTTCCACACTTGCAGTCATTCTAGTACAAGAGGGGGCAAGAATTTTCCAAAAGCCTTCGCCATGATGCACGCCAATGGCTCACACATTTGCCACGGATTCGTCTTACTGGTTTTACAAGGTAGGGAGACACACCCAGTAGGGGGCGCTCTTCTAGTGGAAAGTCTCACCCATGCTGGGTGGAGTGAGGAGCTTGAGAACTCAAAAGGGAACATTCTCCTTAGAGGTCAAACACTAAAATAGTCATTTTCTTAAAAAAAAAAAAAATCACTTCTGAAATACTTTTAAATAATACATTTGACTTTCAAGGGAGTACTCAATCAAGTAATTTTTTTAGGTGTCATCTGATGACATCTTATTTTGGGGATAAGAAGTTACTCAAAAGAAAGAAAACAAAGAATCTTAACACTATCTTTTTGGATTTATCTTTGAAGGTGAAAGTTTAGAACTTCTTATTTCTGAAAAATCTCTCAGCTTAGCTTCTAGATCCTCAAGGTGTACAATCCACTAACACTGCATGGTAAGATATGTGGCAGCAGTTGAAAAACCCCAATACCTCACTTTATTCTAGCTTTTTGTTCTGATGTACATTTTGCAAAGATATATATATGGGGGGGAGAAGGTTATTTATAGCAATCAGTGGTAGATAGAAACATAATCTTTGTATGGGCCACAAATTAAAATGCATGAATTACTATGTTTACTTCACATTTTTCAGTGAGATTTTAATTATATAAATAGAGCATTTTATAATCTCTTCCCAAGTTCTTTCATATTTGCAAAAGTGCATATTCACAAGATCAAGGAAATTCACCAGTTTCTCATTTGCTGGGTTGCAGCTCAGAGATGAATAGAGAAGCTACTAAATGGCAAATAAAAAGGGAAAAGCATGGCTTGCTGTAAAATGAAGCATCCAAACACCCTAATGATACTAATAATTGCTGGAAGTAATTTAAGACTGTCTTTCTGCCTTAGGAAGAAAAAAGGAATGCTAAGCAAATACAAATGAGGGAATTGAAGAGAACATGTTTTACGAAGATAATTTATGCAAAGGTAATCTTTCTATTTAAGTTTTCCTGCTTTTGTTGAAATTCCAGATACATTTAAGAGGAAAATTCTTCCAGATTTTTTTTTTCTGGAATTCCCCAGAGATTTTTTGTTTGTTTGTCCTCTCCTCATGCATCATTTTTAAATTTTACTCCTGGCTAAGACTTCTTATTAGCCAATCTAACCATTCAATTTACTCTGCCTATTTTGTAATGAATAAATAGCACATACTGTTAATTGGCCACCTGGGGTTCAAAGAGGGGAAATATAGAGTTGATGTTTGAACACCGTAATGTGCTGACAACATATTGACCATACTCTATTTCACAAGATTTAAAATCCAGTTTCCTCACCCCATTCGCACCTCCCTCCTTTCGCTCCATTCTTGACCGTCTGTGAGACTAATATAAGTTTTTTAAAGTGATTTATTTCTAACAGATGTGGTCCTCCAGCCACAGGGACCTGGATGCACAATGTTCCCTAACAACTTTAATTTCTGAATATAATAAGCATATATTCCACTAATAAATAATTATCGATTGGTTAAGGAAAAAAAATGCCAAGGCTTGCGATACAATGACCAGGTACTAGAAGCAGAAAGGACAAGAAATGGACTCTCCCAAGACCCTCACTATGTTAAGCCCAAATGTGCTAATTATGGTATTTTTAAAACATGGTAGGCATAAAGGAAGAAAATTAGTATCCAGTGATATTTAGAAAGATACTTTTAGGTGCGCATTTGGTTTCTTGTAAATCCTATATTACACAAGATTAGATAGCAAGTACGACAGCCCAGGACCTGGTATAGAGCCAGGT
>PVHX01000192.1:0-127500 GCA_004024805.1 Geosciurus inauris | reverse complement strand
TCCTTAGTATATTGGAATTTGTCTAATTTTCTCCAACCATTCCAGGAGTTCCAGAGAGAAGATATTTTTTCTTTGTATCTATGTAGTTTCTGGGCACAATAGATTCTTAAAAGAAATATGGTGAGCAACTGATTATGGGATGAACCTTGTGATATTTCCTGATCTTGATCACAAAATTAGATCAAATGTATCTTAGTCCTTAGTTGCAAATAATGTGATTTTCACATTTTCATGATATTCCAAGCCCAGGTTTTTAACTATCTTTTAGTCTGTTGATGTCCAGTGTAGATAAACAAATTAGCCAACAATGGAGTGGTTTGTAGCAGAGTTGAATGACCTTAGGCAAGAAAGCTACTTAAATAACTCAATTACCTAACCATATAATATCTAAAATTTGGGATTCCCAATACATGGCATCTAAAATTTTCACTGATGTAATGTTACATCAAAATATTCATTCATACAAATTAAGACCCTCTGTGACACAGAAAATAGCCCCTATTCTGGCTTCTCCCAGTTTATAGATACGATCAATAATGTTAGCAGTTTCTGCTTAGTAATATCCAGGTAAAGCACTAACAAGATGTTTCACCTTAAAAATTCTATCAAGATAAAAAGATTCATTTGCAAGCCCATCACATATTTGTTCACAGGTGGTGGGTGTGGGTCATTGCATTTGGATTAAAAAGCAAATGTCTCTCTCTACATGAGAAGTCACTAGCTTGTGTAAGGCAAAATCTTTTCACTGTTCGGCATAATTAGAATATTCCAACAGTGGTTTCAGTAATTTAAAAATCACAGTATTGTTGTAATATTTTTCTAGGCTTCAGGAGCTCACAATTGTTTGGCCCAATCAAATCTGGGAACACTAGAGAAGTTATCACCCATCAAGGTAATTACTTTCAAGTTGAAATAATTACTCTATCAATGTTAATGGTCTTTCAACTTCAATAAAGCACTCACCTGCCGATAATCACAGCTAACCTCTTGCTCTAATGCAATTCCCTCTCTATTTAGTAGGTTATATTACAGCCGTTACAGTGGTCACTTGTCCTGAACAGCTGCTGAATTTCACTTTGATAGGCTGTGAACCATAAAAAAATTGGTCATCTGTGTATGATTCCCCCTCACCCATAAGCCCTTGCAGAGCGAAGGATGTGATCTCCTGGCTGTAATAGGGTACTTCGGGGGAAGCCATCTTGTCTCAGGTAGTGGCTACTCTCTACTTGTGACAAGAGCAGAGTAGCCCAATTAACTTCTGCCCTTCACTGCCATTTACAGCTTGCTGTCTTTGCTAAATGGCATATATTCTGAATTTATGGACTGGGCCTGTTAGTATGTGGACTACTTCATTTTACTTTTACATACATTTTTGACAAAGTATCTTGGGATTCTTGAGTATTTAAACAGGGTTTCCACATAACTCTTTTAAAAGGCCAAAAAACAGCAACATACTTGGCCCAAAGGTCAAAGAGTCCCCAACCAACTCATACACTGAAAGCCTGCTATTTGGCATCATTGAAGTCAGCAGATGCCAATTTGGCAGCATCTGCTTGTGTGATTTGGAAAGTGTG
Source organism: Geosciurus inauris (assembly GCA_004024805.1). Lineage (NCBI taxonomy): Eukaryota > Metazoa > Chordata > Mammalia > Rodentia > Sciuridae > Geosciurus > Geosciurus inauris. The sequence continues at coordinate 125,926 of PVHX01000192.1, read as the reverse complement.
TGTTTGTGTGTGTGTAAGAGACCAAAAGACCTTACCTTACTGCTGATGTGATCCCAGATCTAAGGGAAAGGGCCAGGTCCTATGATTATCATGACAGGAGGTAAACAGAGCTCTATGTAGGGTGGAAGTGTCCTGAGAAGACCTATTAGAATTGAAGGCATGAGATACTATGATGGCAGGGAAGATGGGATAGTAATAAACCTCAAGAGACCAAAAAGCATGTTCTTACTCCAGGAAACTTAAAAAGGGACCAGAACTTAAATCAGAACTATATCTAGTATTTGGGAAATTACCTGGAAATTGCTAGTGTGGTATCAGGAAACATTCAGATTTTCAAGGTCTGAATTTTGTTGCAAGGTGAAGAACACTTAAAATATATAAAACAGGGTTTTTGGGTCATGACCAAATTGATATGGTTACTTTCTACAAACCAGTACTTTATCTACATTTGGTTATTCATTCCAGCCTCCATTTTTCAAGTTTTACAGTCTGCTCATATTGCCATTGCAATAGCCCTATGAGATATGTAATGTTTAGTTCAGACTTGGAGAGCAAAATGGAGAACAGATGAAATGTAGGGACATGATCATTCCAGGAAGAGGAAACTATATTTGTGAAGATCTTAATTTGGTCTTTAAAAGGAAGGACTCAAGATAGAGTTTAGAAGTAGAATCGATAGGACTTAGTGAAGGAATGGATTTGGAAGTAGGAATGAGGGAGGACTCAAAGATGACCTGGCTTGAGCAACTACAGAGATGATGGGGGCTATTTCATCATTTAATAGAATGTGAGATGGGACTTTATTAAGGAATAATAAGTATAGGCTAGACTCTAAGTGATTCTACTGGAACTGTTAGACAAATTGCTGCAGGATTTATAGAAAAAAATCAACCTTACATCTTCAAGCCTCATTTCATCTGAAGATCTATGTAAAACAACCTATATAAAAGAAGTTAATGAAAAGCAAATCAAAGTGGAAGAATGAGATCCTTGACATTCCCTTTCCTTTTTGGGGAAGGAAACAGGGGTTCTCCACATACCTGTATCAAGGCATATGGGGGTTATTCAAGAGAACCACTTGAAGAAATTGGAAGTGTCACAGAAAAGTGATATGGACAGGAAATTTCCTATTAAGCTGAAGACTTATGGGGCAATTTTGGAGCAGCTACTAACATGGAGAAGGGTCCTCTGATTCTTTAAGTGATGTCAGGATTTGGGGATCATGGACAAGCCTAGAAACTGATATATATATTTTTTAATTTAATGAGTTATGAAGTTGGGAATCTAGCTGGATCTCACCCAGGATGATTGGCTCAGTAGAGAAGATAGTACTGGACAAGCTGTACTTTCATTATTTGATGGAACAAGTTTTCTGCAGGTCTAATGGATGCCAAGAAAGAACCAAGGTTTGTCAATATGTCAGGAACTGATATTGGTTGCTTGCTTGAGAAATAAGAGAGATTGTATGGGGAACAAATAGGGAAATAACAGAAAGGAATGCATGCAGTTAGCCAGAGTATATTGCCTGTGTCAGGGAACTGTGAGACATGGAGTTTCCTATAGGGGACTTCTATATAACCCACAAGGAAGACTCCATAAGGCACCTGTACCACAGAAGACAGTAGTGAATGGATTAGAACATCATTATCAAGCAAAGCTCTACTCATTTTCATCAAATTCTCTTTTTGCTGTGTTCTCGGGGGAAATCAATAAGAGAAAAAGGAACCAAAGGAGGAAGAAAAAGACCATCTCCTCTCTTCCTCACTACAGATTCCACAAGTCAGCCTTCTGTTTGACAGGATTTTTAAGAAACACCTGAAAAAGTCTTGATTTCCAAAATTGGGTGGGTCTTTGTGATTTAAAAATGACTGGAAAGCCATGAGACCTGCCTTTGGCATTATCAACCATAAGCAAGGGAGTCCTGATGGAGCTTGTTGGGAAAAAGTGATGGAGAGAAATAAAACTCAAAGAAGTAGTTGTACGGAGTTCAAGAAGACATATGGTTTTCATCTCCAGTAATACTGAGCCAAAAGCAGATCCCCCAAGATGTGTTTATGATTGCTATGGTATTATTAGTAAAAAGGGATAAAGATCATGTAAGGCTAATAAATGAAAAGCTAATGTCAAACCACATACATTCTAGAATTAAAAAAAACGAGTTGTGGCAGGTATTCATTATTTTGTGTGACATTTGCCCACCTATATGTTGTATCTTTTGTATAAAAGCAATGCAGTTATCTCATAAAATATGAAACATTTTTCTGTTTATAAAAGTGACACAAAAATATGGCAATCCTTTTCATTATCAAGTTTTCTTCACATAGGAAAGACAGTCACCAAAGGAATCCTTTCAGAGATCTTCACCTCCTTGAGTGTCTCTGTTGTTTAATAAATAGGGAGGAAGAGTTAAGAACCAGGAAATTTTAAGAGCTGCAATCAATTTTAAGATTACATGTAAAGAACGATAATGTTTTATGTTATAAAAGCCAAAATAAAAAAGGGACTAAAATGAATGAATCAATTTATTCACAAACTCTCATCATATGTCAATTATGAAGTATCTCATACATTTTTTTTTGCCATACATATAGTCAATAGTAAAGAGATTTAAAAGAACTACATGAGGAAATTTTGAATACCTCCTTCTTGACATTGGAGAAAGGAGTTTGGCAACTAGAGTTTGTAGTTCTGGATTTTATTTCCAGATTAGAAGCCAACTTTTAGTGACCCATATAATTTGCTTACCTCTCAGCTCCTTATGTTTGATTCTACACACAGAGTGAAGCACCATCTATCTTTTAAGGTACTGGGCAAATGTATGCTCTGGGATTGATGTTTTTTAAATCTGTGGGCAAGCAGGGATATACTTAGAGCACAGACTAACAGGTACCACCTTTGCCTTTAAATACCAAGTTATTTCTGCCAGCATGATGGCAGGTGCCAGTGAGAAAAAGCAAACAAACCCGAATGGTGGTAGCAGTATCGCCAACCTCGCCAGGAGTGTTCCCTGTAAACACCACCATGGAACTCTTGCATGCCAAGCAAGGCTAAATGCAGTTTCTATCTTGACACTGCACAATTCATCACAGAGCTAATTGGGAAGGGAGTTTAAGGAGTTCTAACTAAAGCTTGTTTTCAGTAGTGAAGGGTATTATTCTGGAGAGCCCCTAGGAATCTTGATATCTCTATCTTCCCTTTAGGAGAACCTACTTAGACTCAAAGGGAGATGGCTTTTCATGAGATTGGGAGAGAAGCTAGTGATGCATTAAAACCCACACTCTTTCCATTTCTCCTCTCCTGCTGCCTCTACTGCTGCTGCCACTGCTCCTGCCAACACATACGCTCCTCACCCCCATGGAGGGCTCCCACTGCCAGTTCTCCATCCACTGCCACCACTAGCGGATTCATGCCTGCATTGCACCTGTTTTATGTGGCTCTCCCAACAACATCCACCTGTCTATAAACAACTCTGGGGGGACCATGGGACAAGCTTGTGATGGCTCCACACTATGGGCAATTTATTGGTGGGCGCTTGTGAGGAGATGGGATCCCAATAAACAAAGGACTAAATGAGCAGCATTAGCATCATCTCTGGCAAGTCTGTGGATTGACTGAAATCCTGCAACTGGGGGATGGACTCTGTACTCTAGTAATAGCAAAAAGTTTCTTTGCTCTGGAGAATTTCAGCCAGAGAGGACAATGGATAAAAATGTGAAAAGTTTCCTAGGGCAGGCACAGAAAGGGAAGGAGAAGGTTTAACTGGGGTAGGAATTAGAGATGTTATAAGTAGATCCAGGAAGGTATTTGGAGAGAGATTTAAAAAGAAGTCATCTAAGCACAAGCATCAAAAAGAAACAAGAAGCTTAGAAACCCCAAATACCCAATACTAATAACCTGTGCCTCAGACTCAATTGCCCATCTTCCCCCACAGTTGCTGTTCACCCAAGATCCCAGTCTCACAATAGGCCTCAACAATACAGTTGAACATAGTACCAAGTATTGACATATTGAACAGAGTTCTCAATGACAATTTACCAAATTGATTGAATCATCAATAATTTTTTCTTGACCCTGAAGGTCCATTGTACTAGTACAGAGAACTCATGCTGTTCTGAACAGAAAGAGATTTGGTTAGAACCAAAGGAACATTCTCTGCTGGTGAAGAGTGGAAGATGGTAGATAAAAGGTAGATACTCCTGTGTCTTTCTTAAGGGTTGAACACCATTTCTATGCAGGAAATGTAGGAATAGATGAAACTCAAATAGTGATCTATTTTTCTGATGACCTCTTTCAAAGGTATCAGTCCATAAAAAAGTCATAGTGCCCTGATGGCCTGGGTACTTGGCCTGATAATCAAAATGTCTAAACACTGAGCCAGATTGCTTTGTAGATGTCCTTGGTTGTTGGAGAATCTCAGATAGGACCTCCCTTATGAATCTAATGAAATCTTCTCTGAGTATTCTCAGGGCCAAAGGCCCAGTTTTGGGGGGATCAGTTGGAACATATATACAAATTCAAAGTAACATGTAGGAATGCTTCTTCATTATTCTGGTTATTTGTGGCATTAAATGGAGTAATCTTTAGAAAGATAGACAATATGTCAGGAAAAGTCCATGTGCAAAGTACTCCATGCAGCCTATGGCTCAGGGCCACAGGCTTGCCTCTTTTCTAGAAAATTTTTGAGGTAATAAAATTAGAGCCCAGAAGATTAAATAAAAAACAGAATTCATAGATTCATCAGATAGTTTAAATAATGTGTTTTAATACAAAACCAGCTATGAAGGAGAGTATTCCAATAGGAAATTTCAATAGAGCTGTTTGGGGAGTTAAGTGATCAGGCTTATCCTCCTGAAAGCCATATTTTGAAAGATCAGAGGCTTAAAATTATGTCAATACTGGTTCCTTCAATAAAAGCCTATTTAAAATAAGGTATCTCATTCAGAAAGTTATTATCAAGGGGGTTTTAGCATGTTCACGAAAAGTTTTACTCTAAATTGAAAGTTTAGAATACAGGTTCTAGGGGCCTGGTGAAAAGTGACAAATTTCCCCATTAATGACATCAGATGACAAAAGATCTTTACACTAAGAACACACTGCTTCTAATGCATATAATGAAGCATCTAGAAGATGTAATTTGAAAGATCCTGGTATATAAAGATAATTTAGTATGAAACAGAAGAACAAAGTACCAATTCTGAAATAAAAATAAAGATTTCTCTAATATTATTCCTCTACTCACTTGTTTATTTTTTAATCATGTGAGAAAATTAAACATAAGGATGATAGGAAAGTATTATCTTCAAACTAAAAATTTTAAAAGAGTATTCTTGAATTTCATTAAAATATATTTGCTGAGTATTATTTAAGTATTTTGACAAACATTATGCTCTATAAATCTCACATAAATTGGGCTTCCCAGACTTGAAGGATAGAAACATAGTTTGGTTTTTTAAAATAATGTTTTATGTTATATGTTCATTCTGTTCTTATTTATAAGAGTTTTTCATATTTAATAATGTCTTGGCACATTTTAGAAACTATTCAACTGTTAAGACCATAACATTTCATCTTCTCCATGAAGCCTCTTCAGTATTAGAGGACTGCAGACTTCCTGGAGCATTTATTGGCTAACACTTTTGGTATTTGATATTATCTTCTCTTGTATTGTGATTTATGACTATTATTTTTTACTCATATTAGGTGGTGGAGTTTGGGATCTAAGTCTCAGTGTAACGGACATTATAGGCTATAATCCACCACTTTTATTTTTTTTCTTATATGGAATTCTCATCTCTGTAATATTGTAAAAATAGAATGCTGAGACAAGGATTGTTGTATTTCTGTGTCCCTTATAGAACATCTGTGTATGCCCAGCATAAAGAAAGCTCTCAGGAGATAACAAGTAAACTGAAGTAAATTGTCTTATGCATCAGGGGAGGTCTGCCCCAAACAAAATCATACAAAGTTATAGTACATGTGAATTTTTTAATGTATGTGACCTTCACAATATATGTATATGTGTATAAAATGATATATATAATGATGCATATGTATACATATACACACATATATGTAATTAGATCTTTGAGGAAGTAGAAAATTAAATATTTTGGCTAATTTTATCTTAACCTTATTCCTATGAGATATAGAAGGACACACTGAATTATCCCATTTAACGGATGTGCATTCATTTATTTGCTGGTAGTAATACAAATTAGTTGTGATCTACACACTAGTCTCCAATATTCCTCAAACTCAATTCAGTATCTTATCCTTGTGACCACATTGCTTCTTTTCATATGCATTATATATTTAAACTCTATGCAAAGAAAAATGACAAGCAGGATAAGAAAATGAATTTCAACATATTAACTGTATAATCTGAGTGCTGGTTATTTTTTCTAAGTTCTTACCATCACTGTGAAAGCATGCACAGAAGAGCTGCTAAATGTCGGATCATCTGGTCTCTCCTGGTAGACCACACGGTACTGGGAGATAATGCCATTGGGAGATTCTGGTTCTGTCCAATTCAGCAGAACGGAATGAGCACTTGTGGCTTGAACCCAAGGAGCTGGAAAGGATTGTGGTGGGGCTTCCAGAGTTTGTGCAGATGCCCATGGACTGTCCACTGAGCCCCTGGAGTTATGGGCTCTGACCCGGTACTCATAGAGTGTGAAAGGCCTCAGAGTCTCTGTAACATCTTTAAATTCAAGGGCTCCTGATGACCAGACAAACAAAAGAGACTCCTCTTCTGTGCCAGCAGGACGTCTAAAAAGCAAGCAAGCAGGCAACCAGTGACAGATGCATACTTCAAAACAAGGTTTGTAGAGGGAATAAGAAATTACCTTTTGGAAGAATTTAGCAACCCAACTTTTCAACTGCTTCTTCCTGGTGTCATGATGAAGAAAGAGCAAATAGAAGAATACACCAGAGAAATGACTCAATATCATTTTCTTAATACAGTTGACATAATATGTAGTATATATATGTGTGTGTGTGTATCTTCATACATGTCTGATTCATTACAAAAGTACATATATTTAATGGAAAATACACAAAAAATAACCATATTTTGTTATCTTTTAAACTTCTTTCCTTTAAAAAATCACAAACAAGGAAATATACACAGTATTTTAAAATTTTAGAAATACAGAAGCATAAGTTAATTTTTATGTATTTTCTATGTCTCTGTGTGTGTGTGTGCATGTGCGCATGCAGCCAGGCAGTTATGTTAGGGTTTTAGTTTTTGCACAACTGGAATCATATGATATACAATCATTACAGGTAAATATTATTGGGAATCTTCACACTTTTGTGGTAGGTGGTCTGCAGTAAGGATCCCAATTTGTTGAAGTCTTTCTGTATCCATGCATTTTGCATTTTGAGTTTGGCAGTATGACCTCTTTGGCTAATAGGGAAGCAGCAAATATGATGACTGCAGAGACTGGAAAGGTATCTGCACATCGAAGCTGCCCCTCTTGCTGTTGTTGGCCATGTGACAAAGCCCAGGCAAGCATGCCAGAAGATGAGGAATTACCAAGGGAAATCCTCAGCTCCTTTTCTTTTACATAACACATGCAATGTTGCATTTGTTTCTAGGATGGTTGAAAAGTGTTTTGAATTCATATCCCACATGCCACTTATTTTCTCTCCCTTTGATCCTTCTCTTCTTCAATTAAACCATAACCTTTCAAAGTAAGGCCACTATTTCTTATACATTTATTGTTATTATATATCAATAAACCTTATTAAGCACTTACATACAAGACTTTGTCTCAAGGATACATGGATGAGCATCCTCTTCCCAAAGGAGCTCATGGCTAAGTGAAGGAGATATAACTGCATGCAAATTAATGAAAATACCATAAGTAATATAATAGAAATTCAATTTAGGGAAATTTAAAGGGAAAAAGACAATTTTTTAGATGTCTCCTTGAAAACCTAATAAAATTCAGAGTATGCTAAAAATGTTCTTTCAGCTGCCTAAGAATGAAATTGTTTAGTTTCATCTTTGGATTTTGTTCATATCCAAACTAGTCCATGCATACTCTTTAGGTACTGAATACACAAAGTATTAAACATCTAAGTAATAGAAATGGAACTGTCCATTTATTAGGATGGCTCTAAATATGTGGTTTTTCATTTAAAACACTTTGCTCATCCAGATATAAAATCATGATGCAGATATGACAGAAGTTTCTGCAGAATTGTCTTTCGTGCATCTCTGTAATCTCATCATCTGAGCCCAGTAAGTGTTCATAATTTTTTTTCAAATGAATTGCTAAAAGGCATATAATTTCATGACTTTACTGCATCTCTGCCTCATCTTTATCAATTCTTATGTCCTTTTAGGGTAGAAATCTAGGTTGAGGAAGGATGTAACCAAGAGATGGATCCTCATATTTCAGCTCACTTTTAATTCAGTTTATTTTCTAGGCTGTTAGGAGTATTTAATTAACATGCTCTTCAGATGTTGGAAAATGCACATGCTGCCATATCAGATTAACCAGTTCCATCAAAACTTAAAGGGTGATTAAGATGAAGTAAATGACAGTACCTTTCACAAAAAGGCAGGGTATGTACAATGTTTGGCTTTGGGAATTTGATAATTCTCAAGTTGATAAATCAATTTGACCTAAGTATGAGCAATGACAAGCCTCCTGCTGGAAGCCATGGAGGCTTCATGGATTCCACTCAGTGACCTGCAATTACAGTTCGGCAAACCAGCTCATTATTACCAGCTACCACGTGCGGACCAGATTCTGCACTCCATGTAGTTTTGCAGAGTTTGGCCTTTGTACTTGCTGCAGATCTCAGGTACCAGGTGTGTCATTGGGAGGGATTCATTCTAATGAGAACCCCAAGGCTCATAGCCAAGGACTCCTCTCTGTGATTTAAAAAAGAAAGTGTTTGCCAGGAATATAATATAGCAAACAAACCTATAAAGATCTATGGGGAAAGAACATTTTCTATTTTGTCTTACTTTAGCCTTACTATGACAATTCAATTAATTTTTATTAAACTCTCCTGAATTCCCAAATTGAGATGTAACCATGGTTTTCATACAGCTGACATTCTTAAAAAAATTACTTGAAAGTATGAATTTTAAAAATCTCTAGTATTTAAAAGATGAAGTATAAAGTTAGCCTCAAGTTTATCCAACAAAACAATCAAAGGATGCAGCTTTCTCAAGGATTTGTCACTACTGAATGCTTAATAAATTAGCATCATGGAGGGGGAATGTTTCATCTGTGGGCTAGGAAACACAGTATCTTTATGTCTGAACAAACCTCGAGCAGAAGTGGTTGAGTGGACCACAATTATTCCTAATCTACCTATGATTTAGGCTTCAACTAGTCATTGAACTGGAAGTGTTTCCTCCTAAATATTCCTGTGTTTAGAGAAATCACATTTTCAGAGCTCTCTGAATAGTCAAATGGTTCTTTTTTGCTTATGCTGATTTAGGAGATACTTCAGTAATACATTATTCCAATTGGAGTTAATTTAATATTGCCTAATGCTAAGGAAAATAAAAATAAGCATGAAAACTAGGAGCTATATGTTTTGGAAGGCATTCATATTTATATTGTTTCAATGTAGGAGTTTTGTACTCCCTCTATTCCCTCATCAATATCACTTCTTATCTTCAGTAGCAATTAAAACAAAATCCTAGAACTCAGTGTATTTCCTATTACAATTTTAAGATTGTGAAACTGCTACTCTCACCCTAGGAAGAATATTAAATATAGGCTGAATTTAAATAAAAAGGCAGAAAAACCTATAGAAAGAGGAGACAGGTAACAGGTCTTGGCTCTGCCACTTAGTTTGATGACCTTGGGCAAACTAGCCTTTGTTCTCTAGTCTCCATTTCATTTTGTAAACTGGGGTTAATAACCTCATAGTACAAAACCAGTCTCCCAGAATTCTTGAAGAGAATCAAATCAGATGCAGTAATACACACGCAAATCATCAGGCAAAAGGTAATGCATGATACAAATGAAGTTACAGTGATGATGTTCAAAGTTGTGTTCAGGGAGACTTCTGGAAGGTACAGAAAAGTGACACTGAACAGGGTGATCATTCCAACAGTCCACATGAGAATGCATGCAGATCCTGAACTAGATTGCTGGTAGAAGAAATGGAAACATGCATGCTTTACAAAATGCTTTGTGAAGGTAGAATCACCAAGCTTTGTGGTGTGTTCTGGCATCAGGGGGAAGAGATATCAAATTCCCAAAACTTTAATACTATCATTTTAAAACTCTTTGGAGATTTTCCATGCAACTGGCCCATGCTTACCATTCAGCATTAACTACTGAAATTTCTATTCCCACTTTATATTCTGGTCATAATCAAGCGCTGCTTATTGTTCCCTTGTATTCCACGATATTTCATGCTCCCATGGCTTTGGCAGCTGATAATTCTTTTTGTGATGCTTCTTCTCATTCTCTTTCCAATTCTCCTTCCTGTAGGTTGACTCTAATTCGCTTTTTAAAACTTTATTTTCACACTACTTTCTCCAAAAAATGTTTTTCATTTGCTTCTTCCTTAAACATAAACCTACCCTTCCATAGAATTTTATGATTTTGAAGCTAGGACCCTGAGATCCTTATTTTGACTTTGCCAGCTGGCTGTATGTTGGGCTCCGTCAACAGGGAGCATCAGAGAGTGATAAGGAAGCTGAAAGGGGAAAGAAACTGATTCTTTCTTATTTGCTTTGTTTGGTAACTGTTAATGTGAACGTCTCCCTAGTAAGGACTCTTTACTTTGCAAGTAGCGGTTCCTTCCCCTATAGGAGCAGATGTTTCCAGTATGCAATTTTTCTATGCTTGGAAAGCCAACTCCATTTCATGCTTTCTCCCCCATATCTGCACCAACAGTAAGGCCTTCCCCCTCCTCCTCAGATGTCTGGGTCCCAGTCTCCCTCCCCTGAATTCCTAAGTTTTAATAATTCTAACTACTTCCCTTTGTTTCCTCAGTCCTAAAGGTGGCTACTGCTTCTTGCTGCTGCGTCTGTCATGATACCATAGAGTTCTCCTTTTAATTCTCTGTTACCTAGTTAATAAATATATAACTAATTACTAGTCATTACTTACATTAAATTCTTTCTGATAATGTAACAGGTGTGGCTTTTCTTTCCTGATTATACCTTGATCTTACAGAAAATGATGATGATGTTCATAGAAAGAAGGATATAGAAAAATTATAAGAAGCGTGATGATAGATTTATATCTGGATTCACTATATGTTACTATTTTGCCTTTACTATGCCATGTAATATATCAATTGTAAAAATTAATAACAGCCAGGTGTGGTGACACATATTTATAACTCAAGCAACTTGGGAGGTTGAGGCAGGAGAATTGCAAATTTGAGGCCAGTCTGGACAAATTGATGATAATATCTCAAATTAAAAAAAAAGAGGACTAGAGATGTAGCTCAGTTGTAGAGCACTCTTGGGTTCCATCCCCAGTATAATGGAAGAAAAGTTAATTACAAGGTACAGATGAGCAACAGAAGTATTTTAAAGAATTTTCCTTAACCTTTCATTCAGAGATAAGCAGTATTAACATTATTTTGGTGTCTAACTATTCAGATATTTTTCATATACACATAAATGTGAAGAAAATTATATATTTAAAGAAAGACTCATACTAGTTATGGTATTGTATAATATGTTTCTTTTATCTTTTATTATCAAGAACCTCTGTTTTTGTTTTTAATACACACACACACACACACACACACACATATAATGGTTTGGATATGAGGTGACCATCCAAATATTCTGTGTTAATGCAGGAATATTCAGAGGTGAAATGATTAGATCATGAGAGCTATAGCTAATCAGTCCATCCTAATTTGAATGGACTGGGAGGCAACTGTGAGGTGGTATGTGGCTACAGGAGGTGGGTCACTGTGAGTATGGCTTTGAAGGGCCATCCTTGCTGTGGCCCTTTCCCTTCTCTCTTTTTTCATTTCAGCCACTATGAGATGAGCAGCTTTTCTTCATCACTTCCCTTCTACCATGATGTTCTGCCTCATGTTGGGCCCAAAGCAATGGAGTCAGCCAACCATAGATTGAAACCATGAGCCCCAAATAAACATTTCCTCCTCTAAGATTTCCTTTTCCAATGCTTTCATTTGCAGTAATGAAAAGTTGAGTAACAGAAATTGATAGTGAGAAGTGTGGTTGTTGCTGTGACTGACATGAACATATGGATCAGAAGCCTTTGGAACTGGTTTGCAGGAGGAGTTTGGAAAACTTTGGAGATGCAGGATGAAGAAGACTTAGAATGTTGCAAGTAGAGCTCAATGGGCAATTCTAGTGGGCGTGCAGGAGACCAGAATGGCAATAGGAATGTGGAAAGTAAAGATTGTGCTCATGAGATTTCAGAGGGGAATGGGGACTCTACTGGGAATTAAACTAAAGGCCATTTATGTTACATTATGGCAAAGAATTTGTCTACATTTTCCCCATTTCCTGAGACATTGCATGAGGCCAAATTTAAAGGTGATGAACTAATTAATCTGGCAGAGGAAATTTCAAGGCAGCACAGCATTCATGCAGTGGCATGGATACTACTATCAGCTTTTAATGAGGGTTACTGTGAGAATTGAGTAAAAAGCAGAGCAGAAGGATTTTAAAGCTTGCAGGTTGGTCAAAAACTAGGGCCAAGGAAGATGTGATTGTTGAAGAGATTATAGCCACTAAAGATATGTTGAGTACTACAGAGACAATAGGAACAATGACTTGAGGGCATCTCAAAAATTGACAAAACCATCTCGTTGCAAGCTCAAGGATGTAAAATGTAAAAATTCCTTTGAGAAGAAACTGGCATCATCTACATGGTCTCATTCTACAGAAATGCAAGATGCTAGAGTTAAGGGCTCATGGAGGCTTCCACCAATATTTCAATGGAAGGCATGGGAGGCCAGGAGAAGTTTTGCAGGGTCAGAACCTCTGTGGGCTGCACTTTAAAGGGTGATGCATGAAGCTGTGAAGGTGAGGTTGAAGCTGGAATGGAGACCCCAGGAACTAAGAGATGCCAATAACATGAATAGTCTGTCAAGGAAAGCTATCTGCTGCAGAAACACCCAGGCTAAGAGAGAGGCCATTAGCATTGCAACTGAAAATGCTGAAGAGGTGGAGCTGCCCAAACGATTTTGGAGAGAATATCTTGCTTCCATGTGTCCCAGATGCTAGACTCAGAGCTATAGGACTTGTTTGCCCAGCTGAGTTTATTCTTGTTTTGGTCCTATCTCTTCTTTTTATCCTCTATTCCTCCCTTTTGGAGTGTGTTTACTCTGTGTCACTGTGTATTGAATATATGTAACTTGCTTTTGATCATTACAGGGGCTCACAGTCAAGAGTTTGCTGTGAGTCTCAGATGAGATTTTGAACTTGGACTTTTGGGCAATGCTAGAACTGTTAAGACCATGGAGACTTTTGGAGGTGGACTAAATGCATTTTGCATTGTGAGATGGCTAACCTTTTGGAGGCCAGGGGCATAATGTTATGGTTTAGATATAAAGTGTTCCCCAAAAACTCTTATGTTAATGCAGGAATATTCAGAGGTGAAATAAGTAGATTATGAGACTTGTAATCTAATCAGCACTATGAGCTGAGCAGTGCTCTCCCATTACAGTCTTCTGCCTTGATGCTCTGCCTCACCTTGGGTCCAGAGCAATGGAGTCAGTTGACCATGGACTGAACCTATGAAACAACAAGCCTCAAATAAACTATTTCCTCTAAGTTGTTCTTCAGGTATTTTGGTCACAGCAAAAAAAAGTTCACTAATACAATCTACAACTGCCAAATTTGCCTTACTAAAGCAGTTTGGATAATATATCTAGCATACTATCTTACTTTTATTATGCTTTACATTTAACAGAGTACTTTTGCATGTATTATTTCATTTAATCCCTACAAAATTCTAAGAGGCTAATTATCTCTGATGTTTATCAACCTAGCTTTATATAAAAATGAAATATAAGGTAGCAAGTGATTTGTCCAAGGTCACACAACTTACAAGTGGCAGAAACCACATCTCTTGATCACAAATTCCACATTCTTTCCACAATACTACATTGCTTCTTTATTTTTCTCCTAAACCTTCAATGGCCCACACTGACTTCAAACAGAAACCTCAAATTCTTAACCTGGTATTTAAAGCCTTCCAAAATTTTTCACTGAGCGAATGTAAATTTTTCCCTATATGCAGCACAGGCTTTAGCTAAACCTGATCATTACTGCAACCCTAGGCTATTACTGCTGGGGATTTTGCTAACTCTATTAATTTTTTTCAACTGAAATGTCTTCACTGTTAGGCTTTTCTTGTTAAAATCCTATCTACCACAAACTAAACACAATAAAAAATTCTGAAATAATGACAGATGAGGATGTGCTATGGTTGGTATATGAAATTAGGGATTTATGAAATGAAGTTGATAAATTAAATAGTTTTTTAAAAGTGAATACCTGGCATGATCTCATTTTGTTTGTTTTTCTAGTACTGAAGATTGAACCCAGACCCCCAAATATGCTAAGCAAGGACTCTGTCACTGAGCTCTGTTACTAAACTATACCTCTATCATCCTGTCCCCTTGATACTTTTTAAACTTTATTTTGAGAAAGGATCTTGCTAAGTTGCCCAGGATGCCCTTGAACTTGCTGTCTTCTGCCTCAGTTTCCAAAATAGTTAAGATTACAAGCATGAGCCACCACACTCAGCTTGATGTGTTATTTTTAATATGGTCACAAAAGGGAGATTTTCCTTAACACATAAAGAGCATAGGCAAATAAACAAGAAATATTCCAGTAGAACAGTAGGGGTAGTATGATTCCTTTTATGTAAAGAAAAATGTAAATAGAAAAGAGCAATGTTAAATTAAGTGTTTATATTGATTGATGGAAAATATATATGTCATGGGTAAGTCATAAAGAGGAACAATGACCTTTGTAATCTTCTCTACTCCTAAATCTTCTTTTTTCAACAAGTGTATTTCTTTTGTAACATAAATAGATGCTAAATTTTTGTTTTGGAAGATCTCATCCCAATAATATGGACTTTATGAAATCTTCCATGAATGTTCCAGGGCAAGAGAAATGCTGTCTCCTATAAATTTGGGGGGGTATATTTATAGTTCTCACATTATATTGCACTTTTTATTTTGTTTACTTAGCTTGCTGTATATCTTCTACCATAGTGAAGATCACTGGTAATAAGGATCAGGTCTCATATATTTGTTATCTGTCTTAGTAGGACTATGCATATATGCATTTCTCTCTATCTCAATATCTCTTTCTATATTTTCTCATATAACTCAAATGCAGTTGCATCAAAATTTCTTTGCATTTGAGTCAATGCTCACCTTTTCTTCGTTATTTCAGTCTGTTTAGTTATCCAGTGAATAGTTATTTTCAGTTCTTTGCTTGGAATAGCCTTCCATATCATCATCCTTCAGAACCATCCTAGATTTTATTATTATTCTAGAAGAATACTCAAAGAATACTCAGAAGGAAGATTCATATGTTTTTTCTATTTTTACAGTGTATTCAGGGATTTTGTGTATATTTTCTCTTTTAATGCACATTATTCAGATATTTTTATTTATATAGAGAAACCTTGTGAAAATATAAACCTCAGTGCAGCTGCACTATGATTAAAATGAAAGCTCCTGGGGGAGGATATAATTGTATTATGTGTTTTGTAAAGTCCTAAGATAATATCTTTGATGGATTTTGTAGACAGAAGTCTTGAGACTTTTACCATTTACATGGTTAAATATATAAGATAATGAGGCATCCTGAAGAATCATTTTTATATTAAACTAACTCACTGAGAGGAGGCAGATATCCAAGGTGGCCTGTCTGTATGTACCCTGTTAATAAATAGACTGCAAAACACTTAAATGTTGTTCCTATTCTTTATCAAAAAACTTGGTAGAAAATCTTTTTTGTGACTTATATGTAGCCGAAAAGTAGCCTAAATTAACGCATAGACTAAGCCAGAGCAGTTGCATTGTTTGTTCTAAATAAGTTAGTTTAGTTTTGTTTTTTTTTTTAGTCTCAAACATCTCTCTTAATTTGGGCAGATGATTTTTAACAGGATGATGTGTAGAAGCAATATTTGAACAATAGAATTATAGAAGGGAAAATAACTGGAGGGGGTGAGGACAAAGTGACAAGCATTTTCAAATGAGATTGGCAAATTTACTCCCTGTGATTTAATGAAAATATCTGCATAGGCCAAACCTTGTCTTTGGTTTGAGTTAAATGCATTTCCTTTGGTGGTGATAGAAGAAAGAGGAGGCAAATGATGAAGCAGAAATTACATGCCATAACCTCCTCAGAAATACTGCAGGCTTGTGGCTCTAACTATACGAGGGGCCCTCTGTAGTCTCAGAATGAAAAAGAACTATGTGTCTACATTCTATTTCTGTCCTTACAAATTTCTGATTTTTTCAGCAGCTATCTAAGAAAAATTTGATATTGTTGTTGTCTAAGCACATTTAAACTTCAGCTGAAATAACTGCCTAGTGATTCATGCCTATGTAGGTGAATATAACGATTGTATCTGGAGCCCCAGTGCGCCATTTTCATTTCACTTTAAATAAAAAACAAAATGTATCTATGTCAGTCAGTGCCCTTCTGCTGTACTCAGAGGTATCAAACAGGCTACAATTATGATTGTGAAGTGATTGTGTCACATTGGAGGAAGGTTTATTGCTTTTGAGTCTGCTAGGCAGTAACACATTCTGTTTCATATTACTCTTTATATCATTGTTTGGCTGTGACTAGAATAATCAAATGCCATCAAATGCTGTCAAATTCAATTTACAGTATTTTTCATTGAAGCAGGCTTTCTGCATTATATTTCCTGTTTTCCTTCTCTGGAGCTGCCATGGAATAGTGACTGTAATCATGAGCTTTATTTACAAAACCAACAGAGTGAAGCCACATCCTGGTCTCTAACAGATACTTTATTTCCCTTTATTCAGAATAGGAATTTGATGTGCTTTTCTCATACAATTAGCATTAAGTAGATGAAAGAAAACTATTTCAAGAGGATGGGCATTTGAGAGCCTGCACCGATGTGCTTAGCGTAAAATGTAAATTCACATTAGCCATTTTTACATGTTCATATGTATTTGAATCAGAAATATTATTCTTCAAATTACTGTTTGCTGAGAAGAAATTTGGCTGGCTCATTTTCGGTAATGTCATTTCCATAACCAGAGAGGCAATGGCACTTTCTCCTTTCTCAGTTTTCCTACAAACCCTTACTTAGTTCATCATGGAGGATAGACATGAACCAAAAGGGTTTCAATAGCTGAGCTGAAGGAGGAGACTGAAGTTAGTTTCACCAAGTGTCCAGGGTGGAGGACCAAATAGGGAGAGCGGGCTAGGCTGCTGGAGAGGAAGACAAAAGGTGCTGACGTAGGGGAAGAGGACCTGGGGAGAAACGTGTTCTGGTTGTGGGCCTAATGCGCATGCGTTGCTTTTGGAGCAGTGTTGGTCCTCTTCTGAGCTGGAGGCGCCAAGCTCTCGGTAAACCTCCTCCCACGTGACACAGTCTGCGCCCCCTGACTCTGTTTCCCTTTCCCTTTCCCTTTCCCTCCTCCTCTCTTTCCCCTTCTTCCCCACTTTCTCCTGGCTTCATTCTCTTTCCTTTTTTCTTCTTCTCTGTCCCTTTCCCCAGCCTCCGTCTCTTCTGTTTTCCTGATCTCTCCTTTGCTCTCTTACCCATTCCTTATTTTTTTTCTTGTTGTTCATTGTAGGTAGAATTCTGATCCCAGTTCTGGAAACACTCTATTCTTTTAGTAAGGGAGCCTCTTATGGGCTCAGAGGGCTCAGCTTTCAAACAGATCTCAAACACAACTGCCATAGAGTAACAGCTGTGGCTTTTCCCCTGGGATCATGTGTAAAAATTTCCAGTACCGTTATTAGTCTTCACCAGTAGGTGCTCCAAAAAAACACGATGTCTCCATTCCCTTACTGAAACAGAAATTGTAATTGATTCTAATACCTAGAAGAGCACACATACCTAAATAGCTAAAAATAATGGGAACAATCAGTTTTACCTGTGAATTAGGTAGTTCAAGATGACTCCGTTTGGGTTTTTAGGGAGCATCCATTTAACTTCTATACAAGATGATCCCAGCGCCTTGAGAACAGGGGAATCAAGATCCATTGGGGCTGCTTCAGATGTTTTGACAAACATCCTACTGCTAACTCCACAACCTCCTTGAAAAATAATTGAGGTTTTTAGTAATTTGTCCAGCAAGGGAGAGTTTCACATATGTATATAGAAAGGTCAGGATATCATAAAAATATTTTAATCTGAACTTTCATATACATACTTACTCACATATTTTAGATCCGTACTGTAAATCTCTGTACAATCTGACATTTAAATAGGGAATCATTTTTGGAAAATTCACGAATTAACCACATATTTACACATTCATAGGCAATGAAGCATATGTTTGTCTGAAGTTTCTTAAGTTTATTGCAGTCATTCTAGCCAGACAGTGATAATGTGTTTGAATGTCAGAAGTGCATATGTGACCTCACGTATTCTATCCCTTTTTGTTTGTTTGGTTGGTTGGTACTGGGAATTTAACCCAGGGTGCTTTTCTCCTGAACTACATCTCTAGATTGTTTTATGTTTTATGATGAGACAGGGTCTCACTAAACTGCTTAGATCTAAGCTAACTCACTATGTTTGCCGAGGCTGCCTGGGTATCTTGATATATATATATATTAATAGACATATATATATCTATTAATATATCTATCAATCTCCAAATTTAATGTAAAATGGAGGTAAATAAAATAATTCATGTGTAGCTCTCTTGATTTCCTGTTATCTCCTAAATCTCAGTTTACATTCAACCAGTTATCCACTTGGACGGAGGATGCGAACAGGGCCTGTGTTCCTTAAGAAAACACAGATGATGATTTCACTGGTCGTAGCCTGAGCCATGAAACTCCAGGTAACAGTTTAGGTACATGACCCAGGATTTGAGAAAGCCCTGTAAAATACTTAAGATGCATTTGGGTATGACTCAGATAACTTTAAATAACCTCTTCCTCCCTTCTCCTGAATAAAATTTCAATAAAATGGAGGTGAATACATTTCCTATGAAATTTTTGTAATAACCCATTTTGTTTTCATGATTCCTTTGTGTGAGCTAGGTGTTTTTCTTTTAAAGGGCCTTATAAAACAAGACTTTACAATACTACCATTTTAATATGTTTAAATATTCATGATTGAATGTGCAGAAATGCAAAATGCTGTACTCAATACCAGGCTCTGATTTTTCTGGGTAAACAGTCCACTACAAAGAAGTGATGAAATGTTAATCTTTGTATTTGAACGGAGAATCGGTTCCTTTTTAATGAAAACATTTTTATGAAATACTTTTTCATAAAAGCTCAGGTCAGGTTTCTGAAAGACTCACCATGTTGACACGCTTGTATTCTTATTTCATACTGTGTGAATGGAGCCAGGTTCTCCAGAAGGGTGGATTGATGGCGACCCACAGAGAAGGTCTGAGGTGTTACACTCTCATCACTGAGTAAGACATTGTACTCTATAGGAATTTGGGGAAGGAGGATCCCTTCATAAAGAGGAAAGGAGAGGGAGAGAGAGAAGCATATGTGTACATTATACATAAGGGTCAACAGGTGTCCTTTAAGAACAACGTTTATTTAAAATTTTGTAATTGAAAGGCGAGTGATTGCTTAATACAGCAATTAAAAGCTGCACAAAACTCAAGTTGGAATGTATTAGAATGAGCATATCAGAAGTAAGTAATGTGCATCACCTGTTTTTTAGAAATTGTAAAAGTCCTATTTGAGGATATGTGTATTGCAAAGTAAAACAAAGGCACATTTTACTTAAAAAAATACAAGGCAATTAGGAATGGTGTCATATATTATTTCTAGACATACTTACTTTTAAAGTACATAAAAAATACTAACCAGTTTTGCTTGTGACAATGTATTTTTTTTCTGGGGAGTGTTGTGTATGTATCTTGTCTGACATGGATCCTTGACATAATAGCCCATAAAATATCCAAAAATAACAGTCTACCTAGAGGGACTGGGATTGTAGCTCAGCGGTAGAGCACTTGCCTCGCATGCGTGAGGCCCTGGGTTCGATCCTCCGCACCACATACAAAACAATAAAATAAAGACATTGTGTCCATCAACAACTAAAAAAAATATATATATTAAAAAAAAAGTCTACCTAGAGCATTCTCAGTGAATTAATTATTGGGTCAGGATAGTCCACTCTGTCAGTGAGACTTATGGACCTTAAATAATATGAAATTTGGGTCCAGTAACTGTCATTTTCCACCACTGCTTCCTAAAAAATAGAAGTTTTGTCATTTTAGCCTCTTCACAATCTAGTTGTGTAGTTAAGTGCCTTGTCAGTTGTATTTGGTTATGAATAACATGCATACTTTTTCAAGGAGGGAGTAGGAGCTTTGATTAAAGAATATCATGGAGGCTCCTACTCCATACCTCATTGATCTGGGAGCTTTTAACATTTATGGCTTTAGCTACTTAGCTTATACTTAATAATTTTGTCTTACTATAGAAGCAAAGAAAGGGACAGATAACATGAGGAATATGGTTTAAAGAATGAAATGTGGCTTTGCTCTTTGTAGATGTAACTCCAATGTTTGAGGAATGCAAGAGCTACAACAGACCAAAGATGCTTAGGATCTTGTGTAGGATGGATGCAAATTAAGAAGTCTCTGAAAAAGATTTTGATCATTGTTGGAATTGATAAAGGTAGCTTGTGCTGAATTTGGCAAGTCAGATTGAAAAATTTTATTTTCAATGTAAAGCATCTTACTTTAACTTCCTGTTGCATGTCTTAATAACTTCAGCTATCAATCTGTCATTGGTTCCTGAATTCTTGGAACTGATTAGATGTCAGGAAAAAAAAAATGATGGACCAATCAGAATCACCACAAATGGTACAAAGTGGTTATTAAAGTTCAGGAGACCAAGCTTCCTAACACATACTGTGGATAGTTGTGGACTAATGTCAAAATATATTCAGAAAAACAGTACCTATTTTTGGAATATAACTTTGGCAAAGTTTGGGAAATGTATGGTTTTCTTATTTGAGACAAGGAAATCCACAGAATTTCACTTTTCCTTGTCCACAAAAACTGGGTGTGAGATTTCCTTCCTAAAATGTCTGAGACTAGAAAACGAGATGTATGGTGAGTAGTTAGGACATTTGTGAGACCCCTGTAGAGGTAAAACCTCTGATGTCACCTCAGAGTGAACCAGCTGACTACAGGAAAGGTTCATGATGATATACCAGTGCATTGAAAAGTACTCTGCTCATGATATAGTCCAAGTGCAGCATGGTTTAGTCACTGGCTATTTCTTTCTCGATGAATTCGCTGTGCATAATCTGCCTTAGACATAGGATGAAAAGTTAGTCCAGCTCATGACATTTCTGTTCAGAATTCCATTCAATTTTTTCTTCATGCAGGAGAAAAAAAAAGATGTCATGATAAAGATTAAATGCCTTAAAATCTTAGATTCATTTTTCTTTTTATTGGTATAGTGAGTACACATAATGGGCTTATTTAGAAGATATTCTTTAAGGCTTAATTCTCCACTGCAAGACAAAACGGAGAATGTTTTTACAGCTCCCAACAAGGCTGCTATAATTAAAACGAAGTTTGAGAGTTGGATGAAGAGAATTGATTATACCGACCATTTGAGACTCTCAGTTCATTAATGGGTGAGGAAAACCGAAGTACTGTGTTAGAGGTAAAATAAAGAGCAATATAATCAGGCTTTCCTCCTACTTCCTCTAAAAATGTTCTTCAGAGAATACTGCTTTGAAGTAGTAAAAAAGATTGAAGAATGAATCAGGGACCCTCTCAGTTTGCAATTTGACCTTTCAGCAAGAAGATGTGTTTATGGAAATTTCCGTCTGGAGTATTCTGGAATGTCACAGCATCCCACCTCACATTTTGGGCACTTCTCCTTATTGTAAACCTGATATGGTCTGTAGAACAGTGGGGTAGGAGGTTGCTGTTTGTATGCATATATTTATGATTCAATGAAGACAGGAAGAATCGCTTGGACATTGCACCCATTGTAGAGATCAGCGTTGTTCAGAGGTACCTACCATGCTAGAATGTAAGAATGCATTGCTTTCTAGCCACCACGAGAGTAGTACAAAATATTTCTCCAAATGATAAATTGTATAATATATTGGTTTTTTGGATATGAGCAAATGCAGTGGAATACAGTGCCAAATTTGCATGAATTTGTAAGATTAAAAGGGAGACCTTAAAGAAATTTCAAGTTTCTAAAATTGAAACTTGGTCTATTTTAGACCAAACCTCCTAGGATCACATGGTCATTTTGTCTTCTTTGTTCCTAGGGTATATCTTATGGAAAGGTTTCATAAATACATATTTACGAAAAATATGCCATCAACTTGTTGAACTAGACAATCCAGAGTGAAGTCGGACAGAGCAAATACTTTCCTTATTTTTTGACTGATCGCTGGTGTTCTAAGTAATTTCTAGGAATGCCAGTCTCCTCTTCTGTAAAATGATGATACTATTAACCACTTCATAAAGATTTGTGAGGATTCAACTAAAAATATATGTAAATAATTTGAATACATTCTTGAAACAGAGAAGGTACTAAATAAATGATAGATATCTCTACAAAACAAAATGAAGTGGAACAAAATGAAATAAAAAACAAAAACCAGCCGACACTGTTCTCATGTGCCCTCAAACACCTCTGAACCCTTTCAAATAAAGTTGCTGTTCCAACTACAAGTAAGCAATACATTCAGTGTACTGTCTTTATAATAGTATTTTGATTTTTGTTTTATTTTTTAAAATGTGTACGTGGATATGAGCAAGTTGCATTCCTAAGAAGATATCCTGTTATTCATTCTCAGTACTAACTGAGAGTGGTCTTCCCTCCAGTCCATCTGAGGATTCTTTACTATGTTTTCAGTCTGTATTTACTGGTCTGCTTTCAGGACTTGCATCCTTCAAGAGGGAATGTCTCCTCTCTAAGGACGGGAGGGTTAGGGAACAAAACGTCACTTCCACCAGGTTTCAAATGGAGACATGATCTTAATTCCGGTTTAAGTATGGCTCATTAAAGCATGAACCTGGGATGTGTATTTTTCATATCTTGATTATTCTGCAATAAATGTCCTTTACATATACCTATGAGGTGTGGTTCCAGAAAGCGCTCCTTTAGGCCATGACATGTCAAACACTGACATGCATTTAGGAAAGAGGCCCCCCTCCACTGTCATAATTTACAGGATGGTGACATGAAAGTCTCTAGTGTTCCTGTAAACCCTATACCATCTGCAGTGAGTCTGAAACGACCTGGCCCCCTGGTATTCTGATGACTAAATGAAATGAAATGGGCATATTTGTTAGAGTCAGCTGGGAAGCCACACGACTTGGTTAGTTCCCGAGTTCATAAATTTATGTCAAAGCAAGAAGAGCCTTGGAAGCTCAAGTGAACCAATTTACCCTAAGTGCAAATGGCAGTTTTGTTATTTGGTGTCAAAGTTACCAGTCGCACAATGACAAGCTGCCATAACACATTTTCTTGTTCACTAAAGAACAAGGATTTCGTCGGTTAATATTCCTTGCAATGCTCCTTTTCATAATTTACAACAACTAGATGCTGATAGGTTATTTAACATTTATGAAGTTAAGATGTAATCAGAAAAACCCTGATTATCTTTACAAATAAAAAAGTTAAATTATTCAACTTTTTTTTCTTTCTCCATGGCTTCATTTCACAGCAGGTGCATACTTTACAATGGAACAAGTCAATCAAATAATCCTTTCTTAAATCTTTTTTTTTTTTTTTTTTTTTTTTGAGCTGGAGCAGGAACAATTCTTAGAGGAGAAAGTATTAATTCTGTATGATTGTTGCATTTACTGCAAAACACTAGTTGCACTTAAAACATAGTGCTTTTGGCAACCTGGCCTAAACTCTCCTATGTATAGGGAGAGTATCTCAATTATGCCCTTGTGGAAGTAAAAAGTGGTGCTCCTGAACATTTATACCAATGGCATGGAAATTTGACATATGCTGTATATAATAGTTACCGTCTTCATCCCTTTCTATCTTACTAAATAGTAGAGTTCCTACAAGGAGGGACAATATCTTGTCTCTCTTTGCAACTCCGTGTGTCAAGCATCATACCTTGCCATGAATAGGACTTAGTATCTTAGTTGAAAGAATAGAAGAATCAGTCTACCCAGAGATGAAATACATCCCATGAAGTTTTGAGTTCCAAATAAAATTAACCTAGTGGGTTACTGAATGGACTGTCCACAATTTGTACTTTCTTCATTCACATTTTCTATATCTAGAGCAAAATTATTTTTTAGTTTATTTTTTACTGAATCATAGAAGAACTCATAAAAATTCATTTGCTTTCTGTATTGTATAGGTAGAAAAATAATAAGAAAATATGGCTCATGTGGATGGTATTTTACACCTATTTGATGAACAACCTGGAGAAAATAGCTCCAAATATCTAATTTGACTTCTTTCAGTAGTAAAATGTGGAAAACAATAGGGCATACTACATTGTTACGAGCATTAAATGAGATAAGTGTTTATCTCTTAGCAAAGTGCCAAGCATATATTAAAACTCAATAATGTAAGATACACTTGTTAACATATAAAATAAATCCATATCATTAAAATGAGCTTTATATTTTCTTCTGAAACTCACTGATCTATATCATTTGGTTATTGCATTTACAAAAAAAGAAAGACAATTGTCAATATTGAATCATCCCAGTTAATGCAATATGAAATTTTTAGAAAGCTTAGTGTCAATTTTGACTTTAAATAGAAAGTATATGATCTAGTATACTGTAGCTGATGAGCTAACTGAACTCTAAGGATGCCTGATGTCTTCAGATAGGCCATATTGTGTGGCTAGCTAACCTTTAATCAAACTTGATTAATAAAAATCATTTATATCCCTAAGCAATATTAATTAAAATGATTTCTCAGCAGAAGCGTTGTTGCCAATTTTTTTCTTTAATGGACTAAAAGATAAATGTGAAAAGAAAAGCACCAGTATTTCAATATTAAGCATTAAATCTAAATAACTCACCATCCTTAGTGAAAAAAGTACATGTTGAATGCAATGATACTGTTAATTAGAACATGATTAAGGGCTGGGACAGTTCAAAATACAGTCATCATCTTGATAAATTTGAATGGCTCATTATTATCTTCAGAGTTTAAATAATTTTGAATGTTTGGATTTTTAAACAGCAGGGATATCTATCTCCATTCTTTTTCTGAGTAAACCATTTATGTTCCATGAGGTCTTTTCTTCTTAATTTTCTTTAATTTTTCACCCATTAAGGTGACATATATCCCTTGCTCTCCTTAATATGAATATGTAAGTTCTAATCCAAGGTTCTGAACTAGTGAAGAAAATGGTAAAAAGGCATGTTTAGAAGTAAATGAACCCTGTTCATATGTTATCTGTAGGTTTGAACAATAATGGCCAGCAGTTATTAAGAACTGCTTTACCATGTAGTTCATCTCACTTCATGTAACAACAAAGCAAGGTAGGAATTTATTATTCTATTTTATAGATAAGAAACCTGAATTTGTTGCCTAAGGCCCGAGGAAAACTAAACAATGGGGCTCATTCCATGTAGAAACCAACATTTCCTTTTCTAGATGGTGAAAAAAGTATGCATCTATAAGATAACATATGATCTTTGGAAAATATGTGTACGTTCCCCATTTGTCTTTAAAGAAGGTATGTGTGTGTGTGTGTGTGTGTGTGTGTGTGTGTGTGTGTGTGTGTTGGATTGAGTAAATGTGAAGGGAGGGGTGGGCTTTATAGGAAATCAAGTATATGATAATTTTAAGCAGCAGATCATCCACATTTTGTGTTTGTCTGCATTGCAAATTGTGAAAACATATTCCACCATTTTTTCCCTCCACTAGTTTAGCAAACATTTTGTAAGGATATGTCATTTGTCTATCATCTGATTTGGAAGTGCAAATGAGATACAAACAGAAGAAATCTTAGTTGATTTTTAGAGGTTGGAGTGTTTTATTAATATTACGACTGACATTAAGGTAATAATGAGGCAAAGTGGACCATGATTTGCCTGAGAGGTAAGAGAATAGTTAGTAAGGCTTCAAAATAGCCTTTGAATAATCTCTTTGTGGACATTTGAGTGATGACTCTTCCTTCCTCCCACTAACTACAAGCTTCCTGCACCTGAAGTCTAATTTTGCTAAGGCAGAGCTCTTCCTTCAGGACTTGTGGATAGGTAGATAGAGTTTCTGGTTACTAGCTCCTTCATGATGCAGGAGATAACTGTGGCCAGGTGGATGTTTTCCCTTCAGGGGTTCACTATTTTCCACAATCAATTCTTCTGGTCTTGATATGCCCAGTAAAACATCATTCTCCCAGAATCATTTGGTTTTTCACCAACACCCAGCTCAGTTTCTTTATCCTCTAGACCTCTGTTTCAAAAAGCAGAGTTGATGCATCATGTATCTGAGAGGCTTTGAGTCACAAAAAAGTTTGATTTGGATTTAAGAGTTAGAACAAAGATTGGGAGGAATTACTCCAAAAGGTAGGTAGAGGGTGGATCTGGATTTGAATCCTGTCCCTTCTTTGGAGATTTAAATTTCTTAATATGGAGATAATAATATTACCTGTACCTTGGGGTTTGCATAAGCATTAACTGAGGTGAAGTAGGGAAGTGCTTATTAAAGTGTTTGGCACATATTAGGAATTTAACAAATACAAACATAACAGGTAATATAAATACATATAAGATATTGGCTATCAGTGACACCATTACCCTTCCCCTGGGTATTCTTATGTATTCCACAGAACTCACTCCTATGACTAGTAAGATTTATAAAAGTGATTATTGATAGCACTGGAACCATTTGGTTTATCAATAGCACTGCAACTAAAATCTGAAAGATGAATTACAGTTAATTGCCTAGGTCATTTTTTGGTTGTGAAGTAAGCACATAGAACTTTTTCTTTCAGCAACTTATCTAAGGTTACTCTGTTTATACTGATCACAAAACAAAATGCATGTTAAAAATCAATAAATTTAGCTGTTATTTTGGCTTTGGACATTTAAGAGAAACTTGTTTGATTCACATTTTTAGAGAATTGTTAAAGTTGACCACTTTTGTTTGTGTGATCCATGGTTACTAAAAGTCAAACTAATCTACACAACTAGACTAAAACAACTAGTCAACTAAACTATTAAACTAAAAGTCACATGCAGAACTTTTTAAGAAGTCTAAATTTTTTGACTTTATCCCTAAAATATTCTTATTTAGTATGCTTAAGGTAGAGACTCTGTCTTTTCACAAGCTTTCTGTATGATTCTAAAGTTCATTTAGATTTGGGAACTATAGAAATGGAATGTTTGACTAATTGTTCAGCTCTGCTTATGATGTAATAATTTTGGAACACCAGGGAATATGATAAATATCTGGAAAACTCCTAATTGTGAGTACATAAACAACAGCCACATGTGACAAGTTTGTTTTCTTTCTGTTGAAAATATATATTTGTGACTATTCAGGAATAGAAAAAAAATGTTTTTGTTATCCAAATCAAAACACAGCATGAGGTACTTTCCAATAAAATCAACTGTAGATTATACACAAGTCAAAATCATTTGACTGTTTACTGAGTTTGAAATCCTTCTAGGTGCCAGGAAAAAAAAGTTTCATTTCAGATTTTAATCTTCCTATATATTACAGGGTTTCTGTAATGGATTTTCTGCATCTGAAACTAAAAGATTGACAGGTCTGTATATTATAGATTTATTAACCATTGGTTAAATGGTCAGAGTTAGCAGTAATCTTTTTTACATTTTCTCTTAGTCTGAACTGTAACGAAATTTTTTTATAAAGCTTAAGGTAGGAAGAGTAAAAGTTATAATATACAAGCAAAAGTTGTGTTTTATTCCACAATGATATTTTTCTCAGTAAAGATACCATACAGTCAACATAAAAATGTGTGTTGAAATCAAAGAAAGAAAATGACATAAGGTTGGGAAATTTGAAAGAAGCCTTGAAAATGACTAACCCCGTAGTTTTATCATTTTGAAAATAAGGGCCCCCAGATTCAGCGAATGCTAGAGCAAGTAAATTTTAAAAAAATGGGTAATTAAGGGTAAAAATTAATTTTTCAAAAAGTAATCACGTTTATCCATAGGATAGTACAAAAAACTAGTTATTTCATTTAATCTTTATAACAGTTCTACTTGTAGATGCATTTGTTATCTAAGGGAAAAAAAGATAAACTGAGTGTTTTAGGTCAGGTTACAGATGGCACTACTGGGGTATGAATCCTGGTTTTCTTGTTCTTTTTACTTTGGTTGTCTGTCTTAAAAGCCAGATATCTTCAAATCCATGCCAAGTATGACATCTTCCAATTAGGAAAAGCAATCTGTATGTTTAATAATGTAAAAATAGTAGATAATCTGATAAACTACAGGATTTCCAAGAACATAGCTAGAAAATCATCAGCTTTGATTATCATAATGGACTTTCCCATATTGTTCTTTGAGAATTGGGACTGTGGAAAACCCTGGTATGATTCTGAAAAATCTCTAGCTAACAGGTTGAGTCTGGTCTTAAACTGGCTCTACCTAGCATCATTTTACATTGTGGTGCTAAAACACAGCAGTACTATAAAAAAATGCCAAGGAAAAAATATGCTAATAGGTTGCAAGATTACACCAAGAATGTAAGAACCTGGGTTTTGTAAAGGGGAATGTAAGTTTGTGTTTCCCCTGTAAGAGGGGAAATATCTGTGCTCAGAGATAGTTCAGAAATAGGTATGCTTCTAAAACTTAGGTAAAGATCAGTGCTTAGTAACATTCGCTGCTGCTACTGGTTATTCCTTTGTTTTGTCAAATATGTTGTATATTTGTATTAAAGCCAAAGTATATGGAGTCATTTATACTTATAATCTTAGAACAGATTATATTTTTCTTTGTTTATATAGCTCTTGGTAAATTTTTTCCTGTGAATTTGAACAAAGAAGGCCTTTTAGATTATAACATCAGAAGGATGTTGGTCTATAATATATATTAGGACTTGACATTATCTGAATGATTATATGAACATTTTTGACTGAAATAATTGTTGAATTCAATGAAAAACTGGTGTTCGCTAATTATTTTATGGAATGGATCTGCTGTCTTATTGAACTGTGGCTAAACTTACTCTGATAGGGATGATATGTGTTTGTTTTGATTTCAATATAAGACTAGATATTAAAAATCAAATCAGGTATTTCTGAAGTACATTTAACAACTTAATCAGTTTTAAATTTTACTTGGAAAAAGAGCCCTTCTTATGTACTTCATGCTAAAAGATAGAAAAGAAAGATTTCACTCTAATCTTTACTCCACAGTGTTGATGTAATCAGGATTTTACCTGAGGATGATGCTTACACCAAAGTATAATAATGCCCTAAATCACAAAAGCAACTCAATAGGAACTAACTGGCTCAATGGAAGCTACACAGTACAGAAAGGCAAAAAAACTCTCTCTCTCTCTCTTTCTTTATGTAGAGAGAGACTTTTAGGTTCTTGTACTTGAAAAAAATAATGTTTTGATAGAAAGGTATGTATAATGTATTATTTATTATATTATATATTATATACACACATCTACATACACATCCATATTTATCTATTCATATATATATATATATATTCATAAGTTTATACACTCAGGAATATAGTTTGGATTATTCTGTTCACATTTACCCAGGAGGTGGACTACACCTTTACAATTTACTACATTTACATTTCTATCCTTGTCTCCATTTAATTTCCTTTAAAATGTTTTACACACACACACACACACACACACACACACATTTTCTTTCTTTACCTGGTGGTGTCCAAGCCACAAATATGGAATAAGGCCCAATCACTGTGATGTTATATGGAGTATGGATTTCTTCTGGTGTTGACTCAGGCATTTGGACTACATAATCATCGCTGGTACTGCTGCCCCCTTCAGTTTTAGCTTCTAACTTGTAAATGTATCTAATGAAAGAAGAATTGTAGTAAATTGGTGCACAGACTTGGACAATGATTGCTGGCTTTTCTATCCATTGCTGAGTCCTAAATTTGTGACCGGCTGTAAGTTCTTTGCTCCCTTTCCAGAAACTTCACCTTGGACTCAGTAGTTTTTCTCACACAGGCAGCCTTCTCTCCAGACCATCTCTGTCTGCTGCTCTCAACTTTATTTTTAAGCTTCTAGTAATTCATAATTTTTCCTGAAGATTTCAGGAAAGTCTTGGAGTGTGCTGGTGGACCGTGAAAAACTCAAATTAATCTTCCCTATTTTTAAGTGGATTGAGGTTCAGGAAAATATGTTTAGAAGAAGAGGTTTTTAAATTGATCTGTTATTCTCTACAATAAAACTAAATTGTTCTCTACTCTCTACAATAAAACATCTGTTGATGTAAGATCTATTTTGTCTCTGCTGAGAAATGAATGGAAATGAACTGCAAATATGTGGAACTTTTTCCCTCTAGACCTACATCTAGTTACCATGCAGAGAATACATAAGAAAAGGTAGTTGATGTAAAACAAACTCTTCAACTTTCTTTTATTGCTAATTTAGGAATACATGTTTTTAAAGCTAATTTGATATTTTTTAAAGTTTAATACCTTGAGCATTTTGTATATTTAAAAATTCTCACGCATTCATTCAAACAGAAGACTACTTATTCATATTTATTTATACTTTAAAGGAGTTTCATGTAGTCTGAACAATAATGTAATTCTATAGCATTTTCAGTAATTACACTATGGCTAATGAATAATATGATTAATTAGACACTTTAATAACATTCCATTGGGATGTATTGAAAAATTTAAAAATCTCACTGGAGGATTGGTAAAGTTTTCCTTTAGCTACCTGCTATTGGGCTTCAGGTGTTTATCAGTGAAATTCCGTTCCTCACTGCCACCCAGGAGAACCAAGGTTCCATTACGACTCAATTGATATTGAGAAATGAGGCCATTGGGCTTTTCTGGAGGATTCCAATATAATTCCACTGTTGTAGAATTGATGATAATGTGTTGAGGTGTCACCCAAACCCCTGGCAAAAATAACACAATGAGGTTTTATTGTAAGGATAAAATAAATACCTTATCAAAAGTAATACCTTCACTTCAGGAGCTGATGATATTTTCATCTGTTGGTTAAAAAATCTCACCCTGAATAACAAAAATATATTTTATTTAGTTTGGTGATGAAGTACATAACTGAACATAAATATATTTTTTCTTATAGCTCTATTTTATGTTTGGATGTCACACCACTAGTAGTAGGAAATGTCTCTCTTTCATCTGTCACTCTGCATGTAATTTAACTGGGGCCTAAGAAGCATTTTAAACGTTGATACTATTCACCTGGAATATGCAGAAGAAAGTATTATCTAGCATTTACCTGAATTATACGATTAAAAAGTACACATACTTTCCCTTCCCCTATCATATCATGTGCTATACGTTGTTTTCATTCTTTCTCTTTTGCTACTTTTTCTGGTCTCATTTACTGGCCCCTTTTCCCCTCTGGCACCTCAAAATAATGTAGTGCCTCAGGGACCTGGTCTCTGTCCTTTTTCTTTCTCTCTACTTCCCTCTCCTCCTCTCTCCCCGCCTTTCTTCTTTGCTAACACTTAATAGGTAATGTCAACTCAGTTTCAATTTTTAAATATCATCTATATGCTGAAGACTCTCAAAAACATATCTTTAGACTAATACTCTCTTCTGAGCTGCAGACTCATGAATCTGTTTACTTTTTTAAAAATTTTGTTCTTTTTAGAAGCTGGGGCTGTAGCTCATTGGTAAAGTGCTTGCCTAGCATGCGTGAGGCACTGGGTTTGATTCTCAGCACCACATATAAATAACAAATGAATAAAAATAAAGATCCATCAACAACTAAAATAATTTTGTTCTTTTTAGATATCCATGACAGTGGAGTGTAATTTGACATATAATACATATATGGAGTTTAACATTCTTATTAGGATCCCATTCTTGTGGTTGTACATGATGTTGAGTTTTACTGGTGGTGTATTCATATATATACATAGGAAAGTTATGTCAGATTCATTCCACTGTCTCACCTATTCTGTTTAATTTGACATCTGTATCTGGACAATGACTTACACGCTCAAAACTGAAAGCATCCAAAACAGAACTCTTGGTTTTCATGTTCACAATCTATGTATCTCCCAATCTTGTCTATCTACTCATTTTCTTTGGGAAAAAAAAAGAGAGAAAGAAAAAAAGAAATTATCCTTGAGGCTTTAGATTTTCTTTCTCCAAAATCATTAGTCCCTGCAGATTCTAATTCCCTATATCTTTACTGTCAACCTTTCTAGTGCAAATCAAAGCTCCCTTTCATGAACCTCTGTCACAGCCTTTAAACTGGTCTCCATGTTTTAAATCTTGGTCTTGTCTTCCACTGGGATCTTTCCAAAAGTATATAATTGTATATGCAAGCCAGTAGAATCCTTATGAAATATATATTTCTTTTGACTTTATTCAGATAATACAATTCCTATTTCTATGATTATCTGTGTGGTCTTACATTTTTCTGGCTCTGGGGTACCTGGTACCATTCGTTCCATCATTTACGAATCCCCAATCATACCAGACTCCATACTATACCCAGAATGTTTCAATTTCATTCCCATCTCCCAGCCTTTGCACTTTCATTCCTCTACTTGGAGCAAAATTGCTCCCAACACTAAGATAGTTTTTGTGTTTTATTCTTCTAGTGAAGTTATCTCTGTAAACTTCATTTTATTAAGATGTCCTTATTTGACCCTCACACCTTAACTCTAATCCTTTCTAAAGAGATTCCAACTGAGTTCATCTCTATCACACACCTTTTTCTATTTCCTTCTTAACATTCAAATAATCTTTCCTTTATGTTTTTATGACAGTGTGGGCTGTCTTCAAAGCACAGTTAGTTCCATGAAGGCAGGGATCTTATCTGTTCTATTTGTCAAGGTATGTCTGTGGATAATACAATGCCTAATAAATATCAAATGACTGAGTTTCCTTTGTAAATATACTGCCTGCAAAATACAATGTTAGGCACTGGAGGAAGTTTCAGGGAATGCAACAATATCTAAGATGTGGTTCATTCTTTCAAGGAGTTTGCCCTTCCAGTATTAAAGGCAAAATAAACACACAACCTTAATTCAAGGTCAAACATTCAAGTACTCTTATAGATGTGCAAACCTATTGATGGAAAATCTAGCAATGAGGAAGATCAATCCTAACTCTTCATGTTGCCATTTAGTTATGCTCTGAATAGACATTGTAACTCTCCTAAGGAGCTTTCAAAACCTCCTTTCATTATATTAGGTTCCCTTGAATCAATAGCTTTGGGTTGACTATCTCCTGTGCAAGTTACTTTGTAAAGGGCAAGATTTTGACATGTTTAGAAGGAAAAATTTCAGGACATTCAAATATGATTTATTTAGCAGCATCCTGAAAAAAGAAATCAAGATAGATTTCACAATGCCTCAAGCATACCAACTTTCTAAGGAGCAACATATTCTTGAGTAGAAAGTAGTCCATTCTGTTTTGAGAGCTTGTTCTGTGCTAGACCCTTGGAAAAATCCACAAATCACAGTACACATTTATGTCTGGGTTTCTCTGCCAACAGCTGCTAGGTGATGCAGACAATCATTTAGAGTTCTGACTTAAAAATGATATTAATTTGTTGACTCAAGAGATAAAGTATGAAGGTTTATCTTATAATCTGCTTCCTGTCGTCGTCTGTTTCTCACCTTGAAGAATGTGTTAAATAAAAATCACCACAGTTCTAAAAAGACTGTTGTTTAGTTTCAAATATAAACCCATCATTGCAGCCTGTGGATATGCAGGTGCTAATGACATAAAATGAGGCAGAATTTTGGGTTTGTGCCAAGGTTTTAATAAAGATTGACTTTTATATGTATATAGGCTGGTAAAGTTCTGTTCAAGTTGGTGGTAATCCTGTGTCCAGTGATTTGATTGATAAAATGAAATAACTAGTAAGCAGTGCACTTTCTACTTGCATAGTGATATGGGGACATTGTTACCTTAACAACTGTAAGAACTATGTGATAGAGGAAGATTTGCCTTTGGTGAGATGTCTTAATAAGATGTAAATAACACATCTTAGTTGCCCTCTTCATTTTCTTACCCCCACTCCCAAGTCTCAGATGGCACTAGAAAAATCCATTCTGTACAACTGAGCAGGATAATGCTACAGTTGAGGCAATTCAAAAGAAGAAAGTGGACCATAGCAAGAGAAATGCCTTAGGAGGATGAGGCAGGGGGAAACTAGCTGAGACGTATAAAGCGGAAAGGTCAGAAGGTAAACCTTGGTGCAACTTTTGATGCAAGGACTACTGGAAAAAGAGAATGTCTCCTGGATTTGTTTTACATTTGAGATCCATGCAACATTACCCATTTCTCACATTCCTATCAATCTTCATTCCAATTCAAGTATTCCAACATTTATTGTGAATTAGCTTTCTCCTGAAATCTGGTGATGTGAACCAGTTTGGTATTGCTCATGTCAGGGATGCACTGGCTTCTGGACTATTTACCATTTGTTAATTTATTCCTTCAACATTCTGCCTTTGTGTCAGTTTCTGTGTTATGGGCAAAAACACACAGCATTCTCACATTTCAAGGAGCCCATGGTATCATGGTGAATAAATATGTGTAAATAAAATGTTATAATCCAGTAATGATAAATGCCTGGTGGCTGGAAGAGCACTTAGGAAAGGTGACCTGATACAAACTGCAGGGTGAGAAGGGAAAGGGCACAAGGAGGTGGCCCTAGGGACAGATTTCCATAGGGGAACACACGTGAGTTCAGTTTTGAATGAGTGGGAGTTAGCAAGTACAGGAAGGGTGTCTAGGCTGAGGGGAACTTACAGATAATACTAGACAGTGGGGAAAGTACAATAAAACTGCCAGCATGTTGGCGTGGCTGCTGCATGGTATGGTGCTGTGGTTTAGATATGAGGTATACTCTGAAACTCACGTGTGAGCACAACAATGTTCAGAGGTGAAATGATTGGATTGTGAGAGCTGTAACCTAAGTGGTAGATAAATCCACTGATGTGGATTAACTGGGTTGTACTCTAGGAAGGTAGGGTGTGCTGGAGAAAGTGGGTCACTGAGGGTGTGCCTTAAGAGTATATATTTTGTTTTTGGGGAGCAGAGTTCTCTGTTTCCTTGTTGCCATGTTCTGAGCTGCTTTCCTCTGCCACACCCTTCTGCCATAATGTCGTACCTCACCTTGAGCCCACAGCAATGGCATCTGCCGTCTATGCACTGTACCTCTGAAACCATGAGCCCAAGTAAACTTTTCTTCCTCTAAGTTGTTCTTGTCAGGTCTTTTGGTCACAGTGATGCAAAGCCAACTAATGCAAAGCTGGCATGTACGGAAGACCAAAAGGCTCACCAGTTTCACAGAAATTAAAGCCTGTGGGTTCTATTTTGCTTTATTAAGAAGATATAGATTCATGTTTCCTTGGATGGAAGTGGGATTTTTTTTGGAGGTGACTAATATAAGATATATCCTTTTTGACAAAAGGGGAAAACAAATTATAATAGGAGACATAAAAAAAGATAGAAATGACTAGAGGTAGGGAACCTAGTTAGGAGGATCCAGAGAAGTTAGAAGGATCTTTAACTAATGCAGTGGCAGAAGGGATAGAGAGAACATATTTTAAAAATATATATAACTTTAAGATTTAAAATTAACAATACTTGATAAAGAATTACATGCTACATCCTGAGGAAAAGAGAAGCATTAAGAATGTCAGGTGTCAGGATCAGGTGATAGCTGGAAGGTGGTACTTGAGGGGAAAACAAGAAGAAGAGTAAGGTGGGGTATGGGGTGGGGAGAGAGAGATTATTTGCTGAAGTAATGAGATTAAAGTGTTTGAAAAACACCCTGATACAAATATCTAGTAGATCAGTAGATACATAGTCCCCAAACTGATGGGCATAGCCTTGGTGAGGGTGTCACTAGGTGGGAGCTCTTGGCTTTCATTAAGAGATGAAGCCGGGACTTGAGAATCACAGAGGAGACTGCAGAATTAATAAGTGCCAAGAGTAGAGCAAATGTCTAAATGAGCACCAACAGTTAAAAGAAGGGCAGAGGAAGAAGAATCCAGAGTTAAAGTGAGACAGATCAGTCTTCTCTATCTTTTCCTTTTTCCCATTATTGATGCTAGAGGAAAGCAAGCCTGAAATTTTGCATGATTTAACTCTGAAATGAATTAGAGCTCGCTGGGATGGCAGTAGTTGCAATAAAAGAGAGTAATAATCCAATTCAAACTCTTCCACTATTTGACTCTTCCCACTATTTGACTAAAGGTACACAATTTTCTATGAGGATAAAATTGTACAGAACTGTGTCCAACTTATCATGAAGTCATAATATATATGAAGATTTTTTTCTAGATTGAAAATGAAAAAAGAAATAAGAAGAGCTTGGGGTGGCTATGAATCTCAAATAGTAGACCTTCAAATTGTGTCTAGTTTATTCCAAAATTGGCATTTTAAAATTAGTTAAATCTGTGTTAGTGATGTAAAGGAATATAATCTTCTTGTTTCTAATTTGCAGTAAAACAATAGTATTTAATACCATTGTTGATTTATTCCCTTAAAACTCCCATGCTAAGCATTCAACTACATTTATTTCATGTGTAGGTTACATACAAATGGCACGTATATAGTCAAAAAATGGATCTAAATCCATGTTTCTTCTGCAGAGAAAACCCCGCTTGGTTTATTATTTCTTTGCATGGTTATTTTTGTTAAAGGAATGGTGCCTACAAGTTAAAAAATCTAGGACAACATTTTTCATATGACACTTTTCTGCACTGTTGAGAGGTATAATTTCTAAGTCATAAAATCTGATCCCTTTCAAGAAATTTTGTTGGGGGAAGTGGAAAAATAGATGCATATTTTTAAAGAATTTAAAAATAGGAATTTGTTGAGTGAACTGGAACAAGAGACCCTGATATTTTATCAGGCTTGAGTTTCAGCCAAAACTGGTTGATAGATCCTTTAGAAATTATCCATTATCATCAAAGTATCCATTTGATAGTTTACCTTTCCAAAAAATCCACTGCTGGTTTCTTCCTTTCAAAGGAACACTAAGCTTTTTGACATGAAACATTCTTTATATAGAAAACATCATTAGTGAATTCCTGGTGAGGAGCCATATGCCCCATATGTGGAATTTTCCATTTTATTCCCCATTTACTGGTAGGAAGTTCAGGTCTAATATTCTGAGGTACAACAATCCCTTTCATTAGAAGAGTAATGGACAAGTAGTTCAGGACTCTAGCATGTTAACTGATATTATATTTCTGTTTAGAATCTTGTTTATGCCTCAGTTTCCCCACATGAAAAACAAGAAGAAAATAAAGATGAACAAATAATGAGCGAATCCCTAATACAGGCCACTAAGGATATTTTTCTCTTCAAAATAAATGACCTCAGCTATCCTAGTTCCCAACTCATGGGTAGCCATTGTCATCAGTTGGGTGTATTTCCTTCCAGATACATTTTTCTGTACATTTATTTATCTGCCACTAGAAATGAATGCTATTTTCTGAATGTGTTTTTATACATTAAAGAAATTAACATACATTAATATAGCTCTACAACTTTCTCTTTATATGTAAAGATCTTCTCATTCTTTTAAGCTGATACATGAATTTCACAATATGAGAATAACTGAATTGACTTAGCAATTCCCCTATTTATGGATATCTAAATTGCTCCTAATATTAAGCAAAACAACACCCCCCCCCAAAAAAAAGAACAAACAACTTAAAAAACCATTATGATAAATATGTCCTTGTGCATGTGATGTGTGTGGTGTAGTTCCTGGCACAGGTAATAAATAGACCTGCTATACCATGAGGAATTAAGATTTAAACTTTAAACAGATATCACTGGTTTGCCTTCCAAGCTCAAGAGCCCACATTACATTCCCTCAGACTGTGCTTGATTGGACATGTCATGCATTGCATACCTGTCAACAGTCTGTTCCTTGTGGTCCACCCCAAGTTGCCTGCCCCATTAAACCTTTCTCCATATCTGTGCTGGGTTGTAAGCGCTCCCTCCCCAGGTTAATGTGTGCACTCCGTCCATTCGTTCTTTCTTAATGGCACCTTCCAGGTTCTCTTTTTATATGTGTCTGGGTAATTATCTGACTATTATTCTTACTTAATTACAAGTTCTTGAGGGCAGCGAGTATTTCAGTCAACTTCAGCAGTGAGCACGGTGCTTATTATATTTTAGGTGCTCTGGAAATATTTAACTTTGGAGTCTTGAGAAACTTCATATTCAAATATATAATTATTATTTTCTGCACACAAGCAAATCTAAGAGGCTTAAAGAATTGAAATCAAACTCACCTTGAGAAGCCACATATGGTTTAGTTAATCCTGGAGAAGGGGAACATAGGATATTTTTTTTGTCCCTGTCAACTTTATTCCTCCTTCCTTGTTTGTTATGAAAGTGTTTATAGAGTTCACTGTAGAATGCCATATGAAAACTTCTTCCCCCAAATCATGGATTTTTTTTATTACCTTGAGGGGCTGCCTGCAGGGTCTGACCTAGAAAAGGCTCACTTGAAGTGCATCCAGCAGATGTACAAGCTGTAAGTATGAAGCTATAGTTGGTATATGGCTGGAGACCTAGAAAGAACAAATAGGAAGTGAAATATATCTTGATGAGATTATTTTTTATCAATTAATGACCAGAAGTAACATGCAGAGTTGTAGAAGTGATATGCAAAAATTCAAATGCCCTCTTTAAAACACACTTTCTTTTGCAGTGCTACGGGTCCAACGCAGGGCCATAAACACGTTAGGCAAGTGCTCCACCTCTTGGGTTATATGCCCAGCCCCCTAAAATACTCTCTGATGAAGGTATGAATTTCATAAGCAGTTAAATATTGATAGAAATTTCTAAAAATAACAAATTATCAGCCTTAGAAGATACCTTAAAATTTCTGTAATCCATCTATTTGTCTGATGCCCCTCTAAATATGTCATTGAAGATGCTGTCCCACCTATGTGACTGGAGTGCTTCATCTCCCTAAGAGCCCATTCTGATTATAAAGAGCACTAGGGTTTTCCTTATTTTGTTTGAAAGTCCTTCCTTATATTGTGGTGAAATCTTTCTGTTGCTCCCACCCTTGGGGACATATAGAACAAATCTAATTTCTTTTCCACATGACAGTTCTTTAAATATTTGTAGACAGTTATCCAATCTCCCCTGAGTATTCTCTTCTCCATGCTAACCACCTGAGCTTCTGCAACAGCTTCTTGTAAAAACAGAGGCAGGAAAAATAAAAAGAAGGTTAGTTTCAACATTTTCTGGACCCAAGCCACATTCAGTTCATATTAACACCAACCAACATATTTCTTTATTTTTCAACTGCACTTCTTCACCATATATATCCCAGATGAATCATTTCATACTTATGGGATATGTTGTTTTTGCCCTTTATACACAGATTAAGGATAACTTGATGGGGGATATTACTTATTACTTCTTTTGTATTTAGAATATGATACAAACAGTAACTGTTCAATATGTTCATAGGAAAAAATGACAATCCCTTTACAACAGAAGTTGTATATTGTTATATTTCACCACTCTGGCTGGTGACCTTGGACAAGTTATGTAGCTTCTCTTTGCCTTGGTCTACTGATCTGTAAAATGGGGAATCACTATAGCATGTAGCTTATATGAGAAGATGAAATGGGATACCCAGAGTAGTATTTTATATTAGCAGGAGCAACATTAAGACTCAGCACCATTCAACAAGGGCTATACTGAGACTTATAAGACATCGCTTCCTTTGATTCTTGGAAAAGTTCAAATAATATCAAAGCTTTCTTTAAAAAAAGTTTTTAAAAGAGTAGTTCTTAATGTACATGTTAAATAGTTAAGCTAAATTATAGCATGGATCACAATGATTACTACATATATTTCTCATAAATTTTGAACTACATTTTCACGTTATTCTTTTTGTTCAATGCTACTTTTAAAAGATTTTAACCATTCTATCTAAATAAGATACCCATCCTTTTTTACCTCCTTAAATAATTTTCTTCTTTTAGATCCATCAGCATTTTGTTATTTCCTTATGTCTCTATTTATTGTTTGTCTTCCTGTATGATGTAATCTCTCAAAGAGCCAGGAATTTGTTTCAAATAGCAACAGGCACAAAGTAGGTGCTTGTTATAAGAAGAAAAAAAATTAATGATCTGATTCATTTAGAACAGGAGCAGTAGTCTGGGTTCTCTGTTAAAGTAATAATGTTCTGCAGCTGGAGCTGCTCCAGGATACAGTCTCAGACCCTTTGTGTTTCCTTATCAATTTAGTGATAAGATGCAGGTACTTATTTGATTATAATCTTCCATTTGGTTGCTATGGAGGATTTGCATAATTTTGATATTTACCTGATACACAGAAGAGGAATATGACTAAAGATTCAAGCTATATCCAAGTCACATGTTTGATAAATGCTTATGAGAGAATGCTAAGATTATAAAATATAGAGCTCAAAAGAAAATAGAAGAGAATTTCCAAGAATGGAAGTCAGAGGCTGCAGTGGCAAACTGATTTAGCCTGGCAATGTCCTCCTTGCACTCCCATGACTGGAAACAGGGGTCTTGACCATTGTAACACCATCTCATATGTATATGTGACTTTCTCTGTTAGAATGCAAGAGCTTTGAGAGTAGGGATGGATTTATTTATTTATTTATTTATTTTAGTCTTTAGTCCCTATATTGAGTATTTTAGGTGTTCAATACTAGTTAAATATTGTTTAAAGAAGAGCAGGTCCATAAAAGTGCCCCATAAGGATTGTGGGGCTAGAGGCTGTGAGGCTGTGATGTCTATCACCTGTGGGATCTTCCATAATTCTGTGGGTATTCTGTCCATGGTATCAGTTTCACTGAGTTGGAGATTCTTCTCTAGCTGCAGAATATTAACAAAATGGTAACAAAAAATATGTAATTTGCAAGAAGTAAATATTTCTAGTTTTTTTTTTCCCTGAATGCCAGATATAATAAATAAGGTTGGTAAAAGTGAAAAGGTATTTGTAGGCAATTTATCCTCAAGAGCTTTTTTTCTGAAATATCTGAGAAATAAAAAATGGAGCCGGGCTCGGTGGCACACGCCTGTAATCCCAGCCCTTAGGGAGGCTGAGACAGGAGAATCGCGAGTTCAAAGCCAGCCTCAGCAACAGTGAGGCGCTAAGCAACTCAGTGAGACCCTGTCTCTACATAAAACACAAAATAGGGCTGGGGATGTAGCTCAGTGGTCAAGTGCCCCTGAGTTCAATCTCCAGTACCAAAAAAAAAAAAAAGAAAAAATCACCAAAGTGGTGTACTAAGTTTGATTAGAAGATTAAGGGTATTTGTAGTGAGGGTAATGGTTAAGAGAAAAATACAGGTATATAAAAACATAAATTGTCATTTCCCTACAAATGTTTCTGAAGTGAGTTGAATGACATCCTTTTTATACAGAGTCTAGAATTCTAGCAGGCAACTGTTTAGAGATGGAGCATCAGGGAAAGCAGCAAGTCTTTAAGACTTTCTCATAGACCGAGCGATGTGTCAAAGGAGTTTGTTACAGATATTTAAATTAATGAGATGGGATCACCTAAAGAGCCACTGGGGCTGGTGGAGGGACTATGCTTCTTTAGAGCTTCTTGAGTGAGTACCAGAATTAAGGGGGGCTTTAGAACTCAGCTTTGAACAGAAAGCCTTAGTCCAAAAGTCAGAGGAGTTCAAACATATTGCCAAGTCAAGGGGAGACCGCAGCTGTAGGAATCACAATACTTAAATACTAAACATACTACAGAGCCATAGTAACCAAAACAGTATTTTAATGGAATAAAACCAGACATATAGAGCAATGAAACAGAATCGAGATCCCAGGATTAAAACCATGTATCTTCAGCCAACTGATTCTCACAATGGTGCCAAAAATAGACATTGAAGAAACAACAACCTATTTAACAAATGGTGCTGGGAAAACTGGGTATTAATATGCAGAAGATTGAATCTCAACCCCTGTATTTGATCCTGTAGAAATATCAGCTCAAAACAGACCAAAGACCTAAATGTAAGACCCCAAACTCCAAAACTACTAGGAAAATCACTTTAAGATAATGGTGTAGGCAGTTATTTTAAAAAATATAACCCCAACTCACAGGGAACAAAAGCAAAGATGGACAAATTAGCTTATGCAAACTAAAAAGATTCTGCACAACAAATGAAACAATCAACAGAGTGAAGGGACAACCTAGAGAAAGGGAGAAAATACTTTCTAACTGTTCATCTAACCAAGGATTACTATTCAGAATATATAAGAAACTGAAGAAATGTAACAACCAAAAACCAAAAGCAACATAATTTAAAAATTAGCTAATGATCTGAACAGATACATCTCAAAAGAAGAAATACAAATGGCCAACAAACATGAAAAATGCTCAATTTAATTAGCCAGCAGAGAAATGCATATCACAACTACAATGAGATGACATATCACCTCAGTTAGAATAACTGGTATAAAATGTTATAAATAAATTCTGGTGACGATGTAGAGAAAAAGGAACTCTCAGACATTGTTGGTGGGAATGTAAATTAGTATAACTATTATGGAGAAGAGCATGTAGATTTTGCAAAAAACTAAAAATAGATCTACTATGTGATCAAACTGTCCACTACTGGGTATATATCCAAAGGGATTGAACTCAGTCTGTCTGAGAGACTTCCACACTTACATATTTATTGTCCTATTGTTCACAGTAGCCAAGATATGGAATCAACCTAAGTATTCACTGACGAATGAATGGATAAAGAAAATGTGGTATATATACACCATAGAATGTTATTTACCTATAAAGAAGAATTAAATCCAGTCATTTGCTACAAATTGATGGGACTGGAGGATATTGTATTGAGTGAAATTGGTCAGACACAGAAAGTCAAATATCACATCTTCTCTCTCATATGTAGATGTTAAAAAATGTATCTCTGAATGTAGAGTAGTAATGACTAGGAGTTTGAAAGATGCTGGAGGAGGGAGGATGGATAAAGGAAGATGGATTTGATCAGAGCTAATTCTAGGTAAGTAGTAAAATATCACATTTAACCCTATTCAAATGCATAATTAATACATTGCTACTTAAGAATAAAATAACAGTATATATGGTACCAAGATTTTGTTGGTAGAAACAACAAAGGTCTTGTGATGTTACCAGAGATTTGACAAATTTTAAAATAAAATAATTAAACAGTTTGAAAAAAAAGAAAAAATAAATCCACATGGTGAATGGGGGAAAGATTGAAGACCAGAAAGATGAGGGCTTAGGACCACAAGTGAAGGTGAGAGGTGGA
This sequence comes from Geosciurus inauris, assembly GCA_004024805.1. Lineage (NCBI taxonomy): Eukaryota > Metazoa > Chordata > Mammalia > Rodentia > Sciuridae > Geosciurus > Geosciurus inauris. The sequence continues at coordinate 82,353 of PVHX01000192.1, read as the reverse complement.
AGATTTTCATCTAATTCATAGGCAGTTTGTTCTTAACGGCTTATATCAGACCCTGAATTGTGGTGATGCTGGACAATTTAAAGAGCCATATGAGGCAAAGGGCAGAAATACACAGACCCGTTTTGACAGATGTTTCCAAATATGCAACTCCACATCTGCCATGTTTATCTTCCAGAGTCCATTCCTGACTCTTTTTATAACAAAGCTCAAATTTTCCTTGGAGAAGCCAGTCTTTTGGTAACTCTATCCAACTTTGTGCTTATTTGCAGTTGACCCCACATGAATCAAGGAGGGGATATGACCTAGGTGTGGACTCAGCTCCATATTCTCCTTGCATGTTGACCACTCTGAAATGAGTGCATGGCATAGTTCAAATCATGAGAGATAAAGGTAGGATCAGAACTTTTGTTTTAACCGTTTGGAGTTTCCACGAGAGCTTGAAAATGGAGCAGAGCTCAGAAATGAAATTGCATCCCAGAGATATCATTTGACAGCCTTGAATGAGCCTTACCAAAGTCTATTACCTGATGTTTTACTTTCCTGAGCCAACAAGTATCCATTTGTTAAGTGTGGTTGTTCGTAAGATAAAGTGTTCTAAATGATACTGTTCCTAAAATTATGATTTATGTCATCCGCCAACACAGGAGCATGCTATACATGGGGACCTTACGTGTTACAGATGGGCACCACAGCAACTGGTACTATTTCACCCGTCCTAGGTGATTTCCCTTAATACAAGCTAGAAAGAGTTACAGGAATATGGGAAAGAATAAGCAGCAATGTGAGTCATTTATTATGTATATAAAGGTAAAATTTTGAATATTAGCAAAATATAAAATGTTATCCCCGCTTTGTAGGTAGGAAAAATGAAACATAAGGAACTAACTATTCAAACAGTGGATTAAAGACCAGGTCAAGGTGCAAACAAACCTATGACTTTAACACCAAGCCCCATGTTCTTGCCATCACATAAAAGTACAGCTAAAGAAAGTGAAATTCATTAATAAGCATCTTCCTTCTGAAGATCAGAAAGACATCAAAATGGTAGAAATCAGTGCAGCAGATGTGTTGAAAATTATTGTTGTGTTGTTGCTGTCATTGTTATTATTATTATTATTTTGCTAGACTAGGGATTGAATCCAGGGGTTCTCTACCATTGAGCTACATCCCCAGCCCTTTTCATTTTTCATATTGAGACAGGATTTCACTAAGTTGCCCAGGCTGGCCTAGAGTTTGTGATCCTATAGCTATATGCCACCACTCCTGGCTAAAATATTATTTTAAATATTTTTGACAAAGCTTAATTGTGTACATTGCAACAACACTTAAAAGAAATATATTTAAAGGATTTTGTTCAAACATGAAGCCAATACAAAAACTGTAAAGTTAAAAAAACAGTATCAGGTCTTTGGTGAAGGCTGTCCTCTTTTCATTGAATTCTATACATTAAATATATTTTATGAGAATTATAGTTATTTTCAAAGAAGTTAGTTATTAAATTATAAAAGTAACATGCTAAAGTTTATTGAGCATTTACTTTAAGCAAACTCTCTTTCGTGTACTTTATGGGCATTAACACAATCTGTGCCTGCATTAACTGCCTAATGAATGTACTATTATATACATTCATTTTATAGATAAGGGTGCAAACCACAGAAATTTGGAAGAGTTTGTGTTGGATCACTGAGATAAGAAAGCATGATATCATGATTAAAATTTGTGCAGCTGGACAAGAAATGTGGCCCAGAACAACTGGATCAGGTTTTCTAGCCCTTTAATGTAAATGATGACCTAGGTAGCTCAACGCCCAGGGAGATTTCCAGTAATATAAAAAATCCAAATGGGAATACGTATTCCAGTATTTCATAATGAATATTATCCTGAGTCCTGGTCACAGGCAGTAGAGCACAGCCCTTGGATGACCGGGGTCTGAAGTTAGACTGTCGGTTGTAAGAGTTACCTACTCGACAACCATGAACAAGGGCGAGCTTACTGGCTTCCAGATCCCTCAGTTCTCACATCTATAACCATGGGCCTAAGCATGTAAATTGCTTAATTGGACTGCAGATTAACTCAATGAAAGATAGTATCTAAATCTATCCTTTTCTACATATTTTAGATCTTTGTATTTTTCATATTGCTAAAAGGACTGGGTTACTAATAGGCTCAATTGAAATAATCTATAAGAAAAGCATCAGCTACTATCAGGCGTAGATGATTTACATGAACTGAATGACCTTTCATACATATGACTCTGTAAAACTCAATAAAATCCACACATTTCAACTAGAATTTGCTGTCATTTTAAGTAAGCCCCTATTGGTAGTCCTTAAAATGAGATATATATGAAATATTAACAACAGGCGATGAAAAGGGCACACCAATTGAAAACTACTCATGAATTGATCAGGATGAGAAGAGGGAAATAAAGTGATGTCTCCGAGGAACCATTCTGACTGTAACTTAATCCTGAAGTCGAAGAGTAGAAGGAGAAAAGAAAACATCATTCAAGTGCTCAGCATCGAATTAAAAGAGTAGGAAATAAGAGTTGTAGAGTAGAGAAAGGCAGATGCATGGAGGGAAGCCAAGTCTTTAACATTTCAGCATAGTGAAGATGAGTGTGGCTGCAAATTACCTGAATTTCTCTGCAGGGAATCATGTTCTCTTTTAAAGGAAAGAGGCATAATATAACCAAACTCATTACAATTACACTTCCAAGTAGCATTACTTTCAAGAGTAAATGTGTGTTAAAAAGAGACTGTGAAAAGTCTGTCTATGGTTCATAAAAATATGATTTGGCAAACAAAACCCACGTCTATGTAAGTTACATTTGATGTACTCTATAAAGAACAGCTTGCTTCTAATTTTTAATCTCCAGATAAATAGTCAGGAAAAGGCACTTTGTCCATTATAATTTCAGACAGCAAGTGCTGCTTCAAAGCATTCAGCCACTGATTCTAACGTGTCATCTGTTATTTTCTAAAGAACCACTAAATAGGCCTAAAGAATACATAATTTGAAAGGTTGATCAACAGGTACTAAGTTATAGGAGCACAAAGAAGTTCTGTTATGCTATATAGCACAGTTGAGTGACTACAGATGACAATAATACATTGCATATTTTGAAGAAAAGATTTTGAAAATTTTCACCACTAAGAAATTATGAGGAGATAAATGTGTGTTTGCCCTTATTTGAACATTACACAATGTATAAATATATTGAAATGTCAAATGGCATCCCATCAGTGAGTAACATTTTTGTCAATTAAAAAATTTGGTTCCATGAATTCTTTGATCAAGATGGTTAGTGGTTAGTTCCAGGGCTAAGAGCCCTGCATTACTTCAAAAACTTTTGCTAGGTAAAATGTTTTTATTATCAAGTATTGTAAATAATCGTCTTAGGGAGGCTGAGACAGGAGAATCGCTAGTTCAAAGCCAGCCTCAGCAATGGCGAGGCGCTAAGCAACTCAGTGAGACCCTGTCTCTACATAAAACACAAAATAGGGCTGGGGATGTGGCTCAGTGGTCGAGTGCTCCTGAGTTCAATCCCCAGTACCAAAAAAATAAAAAAATAAAAAATAAATTAAAAAAAATAATCGTGCTGTGGATAAGTAACCTGTCCTGGCACCAGTTCATTCAAGCTGGATGTTTTGTCTGGACAAGCTAGCTCACAAACCCAATCTCCTCTGGCACTTCCTCTTGCCCTAACTTGCCTGGGATCTCACCACATAATCCCCTCCAGAGCATCTCTGCTTGTGGAGATTCTTAGAAACTTCTGGAAGCCACTGATAATCTTGACTGTGATGAGTAGTGCCATATCAAGATTCTCCTTCCTGCCTCTTTCCTTTCCCCTTCCTTCTTTCTTGCCATTTTGGCACACTGATTCAACCCAGGGGAATTTTACTACTGAGCCACATCCTCAGTCCTTCTTTTAATTTTTTATTTTGCGACAGGATCTCACTAAATTCTTGAGGCTAGCCTTGAATTTGCCATCCTCCTGCCTTAGCCTCCAGAGTCACTGGGTTAGTGACGACAGCATTGGCAGGTTTCTACTTTAGAGTAATCTGATTATATGTGAAATTCTAGATGTTCAAAACTGGTACATGAAGGCACCATGGAATTACTTTAGAGACACCTAAGGTATATTCAAGTTATGACATGTTTTACAGAAGTTGATTAAGAAATAAGTCAGTAGTTCTCATGCTGAAGTCTTCATTTTTTTTTTTTTGGAAGTCTTTATTTTTTGATGTATGCACCATCTATTACAATCCCAGTATCTCCCATTCTACTTAGCCAAGCCATTTCTTGCCCCTCCATGAGCAGCCACGAGGCACTACTGTCCATTTTCTGTACTAATACTCTATAAGTTTACTTGATACCTCATATGAACTAGACTTCAAAACAAAAGGACTTCTGAATTATAGGTGCTAGGAGACAACTCTATGACTTTCAATTCTGACTACCTAACCCAAGCTAATTTGCATTCTTTATTTTTTTCAAGTAATAGATGCTAAATTTCTTTTTTTCTATTTTTTACTAATTTATTCTAATTAGGTATACATGACACAGAATACATTTTATTCATTGTACATAAATGGAGCACAACTTTTCATTTCTCTGGTTGTACATGATGTAGAGTTGCACCATATGTGCAGTCATACATGTACCTAGGGTAATGATATCCATCTCATTCTGCCATCTTTCCTGCCCCCATGTCCCCTCCCCTGCCCCCCTCCCCTTTGCTTAATCAAAGTTCCTCCACCCCCTCCCCAATTATGGATCAAAATCTACTTATCAGAAAGAACATTCAGACTTTGATTTTTTGGCACTGCTTACTTTGCTTAGCATGATAGTCTCCAACTCCATCCATTTACCTGCAAATGCCATAATTTTATTCTCTTTTAATGCTAAGTAATATTCCATTGTGTATATATACCACAATATATACCACAGTTTCTTTATGCATTCTTAAGTCTGTATTTTATGTGAAATTCTAGGCCAAAGCTGAGATCCCTTTTCCCAGTATCTTCGTGATCCAACTCATACCAAGAAGCCTTTCCCAAATGAACTATTTCTTTGGCAGACTCTTTCCAAATATAGATCAACCTCAAGACTATCATTCTGATAGTCACTAAGAAAAGACCCACGCTTTTGAATTTAACAATGATATTCTTATAAAACTTTTCCTTCTTTTCATTCAATGTTGTGCCAGATGCAGGCCTCTTCTCTGCATTTTCAGGCAGGGTTTTCTTCTCTAAAAACAAAATGTGGCATCAGGTGGCAGTAAATTCTGATGCTGCTCAAACGTTCAAACACAAGGACATGGCCAAGTGAAGGGGTTGGCTGGCACTGCTGGACAAAACAGCATTAGTGATTGCTCAGGAAGGGACCTAAGAATATCTGGGATTTCAGTGGAAATGTTTTATTTCTTAAAAACAAGTGGTTCAGGCAGCTGTTGACTATAATTTTTTTTGGCTTTACTATTGTATCTACAACCAGGTTTAAAGAAAGGGAAAAAGAACGGCTAATGCTAGCCTACTTCTTCCCTCATTTTTTGTAAGAGGTCAAGCACAAAGTTCATTTTCCTCAAATTTGGAAAAAATGGAAATACAATTGTCAGCTCTTTTTTTCACAGGTCCAGTGCTTGGCCAGTACTTGGGCAGTAGAGGGGGAAATGCAGCCAAGAACATCACATGCAATTTACAGGGAAAGCTCCTGTGGCTGCTCTGAGGACATGGTCACTACCTTAGTTTTCTTTCAGGTTCAATTGAAGAAATGATGACCAATAAATCCAGATCGTAAGATCAAAGCTCATTTTGTAGGCTTGTGATCTGTGCAGTCAATCATGTTCCCGTGCCTAGACACCCCTTCTTAATTCAATGCTTTATTTTCACTGTCTTGAAATTCCTAACAGTTTCTGAACAAGGGAACCCAAATTTTCACTTTGCAATGGGCCTTGCAAATTATGTAGCCAGCCTTGCCTGAGACAAAGATATGTTTGTCAATGGGATTGTATCTACAATCAAAACAATATAATCATTTAGATACTAATATTTACTGTTCAATATTTATTCTTTCAACAAATATCTTTTAATCATGTTAAGTAGTATGATAGGTAACCAGGAACACAGTAGCAAGTAGGACACTTTTGTCTCTATTCTTTTTTTTTTAGTACCAGGGATTGAACTCAGGGGTACTCAACTACTGAGCCACATCCCCAGCCCTATTTTGTGTTTTATTTTAGAGACAGGGTCTCACTGAGTTGCTTAGCGCCTCGCTGTTGCTGAGGCTGGCTTTGAACTCCTGATTCTCCTGTCTCAGCCTCCTAAAGTGCTGGGATTACAGGCCTGCTCCACCATGCCGGGCTTGTCTCTATTCTTTAAAAGCTTTACCAACTAGTTGAGGAATAGGGATAATAAAAGAGAACATTACAATAAAATGTAATAAAGATACTATGGGAAAGAGGAAAGATACTATGGGATCACAAAGAGTGACCCAAAAGTAAAATTCCATTAAGGCATTTTCTACATTTTGTTTATTGATGGTCAAATTATGTTCTCATTTTCAAAAGTGATTCATATCTGTTTCAATATAACATTCGTATTATTACCCTTTCTGCTACAATGTGTATTGTATGGTGTATGTTATTTAGCACGATCAGTTTCATTTTCTTCTCAGAGGATGAGAAAGGAAGGCAAATTGTTCTTTGCTTATTTAATAGCTGGATCTTTCCTTCTAAATAAATGCAATGATGAGAAACTTTTAATTAATTTTTAATTTTGGAAACAGTCTTCCCAGAGTTAAGAGACACAAAGGCCTTTATCATACAATTAATTCATTTATTTTTCCTGGTGGATTTAATACTTCAGTCAATCCTTTTACCTTCTCCTCTACTCCTAAGCCCACATTAGAAAGCCAGAGCATAAGGTAGTGGTAACCCAAAGTGAAATGATGCCAAGCCTGACATCCATATTGTTCCGTACAGGATGGATGAATGTGTTTAGTAATAAATGATATGAAAAGGCCTTTTATTGACAAGCTGCCCTGCGCTGTTTGCATTAGTGAATATGAGAAGACAATGGCTGCTACTCCTTTGTCCCCATGGGTATTCAGCTCAGTGAGATAGCAGAAAACGCTTCAGTTTACTTAAAGCATTGATAACACCTCTAAATAATTAACCGAGGACTTCCTGTCTTCAATTACTTAATGCTTTTTTTAACATCTTGAGAGGATTATGAGCAATTTATGGATTTCACGTGATGAGTGCCTTCGACACTATTCCCACAAAGCATTTACGGGATCATGTTTCTAAAGCTTTGAGGTAATTAAAAATAAGCATGGAGACAATGGGGCTGAGGCAAGGTGCTGGCTTTCCCTTCTGTCATTTCCAAGGACCTAGATTTTTCAGGCTCCAGAAAGAGGAGCACTACGGCTTCATTAGTTCTCTGCTGCTTAGGGAATGCCAAGGTTTTGGAAATGATGAGAAAATCACAACATTTATCCTAGGGGGTTCAGGCAGCTCTTTGCTCAAACATTTGAGATGGAATGGGAAATAAATTTGATTATTTTAGTTCATTCCATGAACTCAATAAAACAGTCATTCACATCATAAAATATTTCTGTACTGCATTTGGTCACTCAGCTAACCATGGAACTGAATTTTCCCTGGCAGATAAAATGCTTAACACTATACAGATCTCAGGTTTTAGATTATCTCTCTACAGCCTAGCACTGTTCCTGTCCCTTAGGAACTGCATATTGGTAAAGTTATGCTGAATGAGAGTTTATTTCCTTACTCGACAAAGAAATCTCTTTTTAGGGCTATATTGCCCAAGTGAAATAGTCTCTAAATCTATTTAAAACAGAACAGAAAGATGTACCAAATAACTTGTAAAAGATTTTCACATTTTATGATATTGTCAAAATTCAAATTATGTGGAAAAACTTTAAAATATTTATTCTAATAAAAGAGTATTTCTGGCACTAGGGTGTATGTATGAAATCCTCTCTTGTGAAAATATTGATTAGAAATGACAATGAAAGGAAGAACCGGTGGAATGAAGGAATTCAAAGAAAAATCTTTGCAATTATTTTAAAATTAATGAGGCCATTAATCCTGTTGGTTTGAACATTACAACTGAATTTGGTCCGTTGGTGTATAAATGCTGGTTTCTAAAAAATATAAGCAAGTATAGTTGGCAACAATTCAAAGCCAGTGCTGGTTAAGCAAATCAATACTATAAGATGAAATTTCTTTTGCCTTGTATCTCAATTTATTGTGATACCTTTTACGAGTACAAAGTCATAATGTGCAGTAACTTGGCTTTCAAAGCTCGAATTAACACCCCATTGTCTACCCTGAGTCATTGTTTAGATTTTCACAACCCCCAACCCCCAATCCTATATACAATTTCTTTGCAGCTGGGACCACGCTGTATTTACAGTTATTCTTGTCAGTTTTCCTTATTGCTGACAGCATCTTAGAAACAGCAATCTTATTTTACAGCACTTACTGAACTATGTAGAACACAGCAATTGGGGAACTTATTTTTTATTTTTTGGAAGAAAACAGTGCTCTGATTTCCTTATAGATAGAGGCAGTGAATGCTATGGATACCCAGAGTAGATCAGTTTTCTTCATCTTTCAGATGTGGCTATTAAAAACCTCCCTTGTTTATGGGGCTGTGATAAGAACAAAATGAGTCAAAATCCAGTGGTTATTTAAAATGAAAAAACACTATATAAAGGTAAGGTTTTATAACAATACTACTTCCATCATTTGTGATGATTTTCTCTTCAAGTAAAATAAGATATGCAAAAGTAATTTGATCATTTGAATTGATGAGAGCTCTCATCTCCCCATGATCACTAGTTTAGTTCGGGGGTCTTGAGGTAAGGAATTCAATGTGCTAGTATGTAAATATGTGTTACGCAGCTTCCTTAGACTGATGGCTCATTTGGATAAACACTGGAGATTTGGTCAATGAATGTTCTCTTGTATGTCAGAAAATTTTGGAATTTAAGAACAAAACGGATGCATTTGTTTTTCAACCTACATAGTACAGCCTATTTCTCCTAAAAAACTAGGCACATTTTCAAGGTCTTTTTTGCATTTGGATGGCAGGAGCAGAGGTGGATGTTACTGGGGATTGAACCCAAAGGCTTTACCACTGAGCCACATCAATCCCAGCTTTTTAAATTTTTTTATTTTGAGACAGGGTCTTGCTAAGTTGCTTAGGGCCTCACTGAATTGCTGAGATGGCCTTGAACCTGTGGTCCTCCTGTCTTAGCCTCCAAAGTTGCTGGGAATACAGGTGTATGCCACCACACCACCACGCCACCATGTCCAGCTCCTTTTGCATTTTTATGTGAATTTCATCATCTGTGTTAATGCCTCCTGCAAGGTGAAGAGTACAAGGGAAGGATTCCATTCACCCGTGAGGTCTTAGAAGGAGGTGGGTGAACGATACAGGAAAAGCAAAGGTTTGTAAAATCTTACCTGTGGTCTCAGGATCTAAACTTACACAACTCTTTGAGATGATTCAGTAGACCCAAATCAGGAATTCAATTACTTAATCTCTCAAAGTATTCTCTTCTATAACACGGAGGTAACAATTCTCTCTACTATAGGTTTGTGATGAGAATCAAATTAGACAGTGCACATCGGGTGCTTAGGATAGTATCTGGCACATATTAAATTCATTTAGTTCTCAAACATTTATTTAGCTTCTATTGGCATGTTAAGGATTATTCTAGGTGCTAGAGATAGAGCGCTGAACTAGTTAGACTGGGTCCCTATTCTCTTGGAGCCTTCATTCAAGTGCGAGGGAGACATAAGAAGGCAATGTACAATTAAATATTAGACAGCTAGAGGTCTATGATTAAAACAAGGTGATGAAGTAGTCTGTCAAGAGATGCTGCTCCAGAGTAGGTAACCAAAAAACTACATCTTTTCTCTTTGGAAATAACATTCAAGGTAAAACATATTAATTATTATTATAATTGTACAAATATCTAACATTATACAATTGTACTCTACTATTATTATATTATTAAAGCTAAATATAATAGTGTTATAATATATAATAAAATAATACAATTACTATTAATTAATGCTACTAATAATAACAAATAGTCACAACCACTCAACTGTCAACTAGCTCTATGTATTAATTATCTACCTCGTAGATAAATGTTGACCTCTAGCTGATTTGTCCCAACCTTCTAGTACATTCTTGACTATCCTACTCCCATTATCTATGAGCACATCTTTGGGGAATGAAAATGCATCTGTTTGTTTGAAAAAAAAAAGTTAATACTGATGCAAAAACCCTACACATAATGCATATCAAAGCCAAATATAAATTATTTCTGAAGTTATCTGCTGTTGTGGCTTATTGCTGCCAGTGTGGGCTCTTCTATTAGCATGGATAAGTGGGACCTGACCATATGTCAAGAGAACACGTCCTTTCGAAGTGACCTCATATATCAAACACACACCCCTGGGATGCTATGCCCCCCTAACCACAATGACAGACTCTTCCAGTAGGTTTTCCATTTTTTTTCACCTGTGACCGTATGCTGCCTCCTGTCAGCCGTGTCAGTGTGGATGAGACCTTTTCCATCCTGCCAGAGCTGGTACTCTTTAATGACGCCATTTGGTTTCTCAGGGACACTCCAGCTCAGATGCAGAGCTTCTGCACTCGGGGCTGTGATTCTTGGTGGCAGGATGCTCTCTGGAACTCCTTGGGTAGTAGCTGCAACTACCTGAAAACATAGGAATTAAACAGCAATTTATTGTAATAGTACACTGGGTATCCCGATCAATGAGAATGTCACTTTTGTTTTAAAATGTTGTGGTCTGGCCTGGCATATCATTAGCAGGGGCCTGGAGAAGCAGTTCCTCTTCTTTTTTTTCTTTCCCTCCTATCCTATTTAAACAATGAAATCTGACCTTGAATACATTACATAAGTCTCAGACTACCATTTATCACAATAGGTTCAACAACAATTTTGACTGCAGAGTGCTGCCCTGAGTTTAAACAAGTAAAATCTGGCTGGCAGACTGTCTTCCTAGAGAACTCTTGATAACTCTCTTCCATATGGCCCATCAGTGTCTTTGCATTTTAACAGCCTGATTTTGTACATTTTAAGCACCAGTAAATATGGAGCAAAACCTACATCTGAACTTGCTTGCATATAATATGCTTTGAGCGGTATAAATGGGCAGACTTTGCTGTACTCTTCCTGTGACACCCAGGATGATTTCATAGTGTCTATGCCAATGTTCTAGAAAAAGAATCAAGTGAGAAGAAAAAATGAAAAACCAACCAGTTATTGAGTCAATAAAGTCAAAATATAGTTTAGGACAACGATTGGCTGCATTTTTTTTTTTTTTTTTAGACTTAACTCTGATTTCACTTTTTAACCAATTGTTTTGGCATCTGCTAGGCGTGAGCCATGTCTATGCAAAAAGTGTAGAACTGTTCAAGGACCATTTGGACCATAACTTGATAGGGCCAGTCAGCTGCTGTCTGTCTCAGTGGTGGCAGACACAGATGTTTCTGGGGATCTGTTGAGCAAAATTACATACATGTACTGTGGCTGATCAGTTTGAGTGTTTTAGTTGGTTCTTGCAAGTGTGTGAAGATGCAGCTTTTCTCAGGTTTCAAACATATGGAAAGAATCAGAACTGTTCTGTGGCTTCTTTATTTTCTTCCTAAGTTGTTTGTTTCTTCCCAGATGCCTTCATGAGATTTTCTCTCTTCTGCATTTGGCATTCTTCATCATCTCTGGTCTTAGTTTTCTTTCTGTCTTTAAAGATACCTTTGTTGACCATATTAAAACTCATAGCTTCAATTTCCCACCTAGTTCTTTCTAGCAAATTCCAGTCACCTACTCCGGCATTGGACCAGGCATTTTCATGAACTGTGACAAATAATAACTGATTTGATAACCATGCTACCAGCTCCTTCTTTACATTTTTTAAAAACTTAAACAAATTAATTTTATTCTTTAACTTTTAGTATTTATCTTTTTTGAAATATGTGCTTGTAGATGATTCCATTATCCACAAATTGTGGCATCAAGCCATATATCTTGAAAATATTCATAATTTTTTGCTTTTTTCCCTCTAGGTAGAATTGACTATTAAGTCCTATCTATAGATGTTGTCCTCTATTATCTGTTGTATCTTTCTGATACTTTCCATTCTGGCTCACGGTAACCGAATTCAGAATTTCATTTTTTCTTGCCCAGGCTATGACAGAAGACTTAGAACCATTTATTTTTCTATGCTGGAATCTTTTGTCCTTTTCTGATTTTTAAGAGCAGGCAATTTTTGTTGATATGTTATTTAGATACAAAATATTTTTGAGAATTTGAAACTGAAAAATATTTTGAGAATTTTTATGGATTTATAGACTATTGCTATCTTAGTCTGTTTTCTGTTGCTATGATGGAATACCTGAGAATGGGTAACACAATAAAAGAGGTGTGTGTGGAGGGGGGCTCATGGTTCTGGAAGCTGGAAAGTCCAAGATCATATGTTCACATCTGGGGAGGGCTTTGTGCTGTCTCAACTTATGGTGGAAAGTAAAAGGGTGAGCGGTCCGTGTGAAAGGAGAAAAACAAGAGGCAACCTCACCTTATAACAACTCACTCTTGTGGTAACTATCCAACCCCATGAGTGAGGACACACTTCCTCAAGACAAGAAGTCCTTTATCCCTTTATAAGGTGGATCTCTCATTACTCAAACTCCTCTGAATGTTCCCACCTCCTTTCCATGTTGGGACCAAGTCTCAACATAAATTTGGCTATGAGAAAATCATAAAACATTAGCAATTATCTAAAAATAATTGGTGGGAAAAGGAGTGTGAACAAGAAGATGATATTGGTTCAAGATTTTGTTTTGTATTAATAAAATATTGATGTTTGGATAAATGTCCCTTATAGGCATCTCTTTATTTCAGGCTGAAGTATTAGCACCCAGTTAAGATGACACATGAGCACCCTACTCAACATGACTTTGAGGGGCCAATGGTATCTGTTAATGAAGAAGTCCTTCTCATAGGCCTCACAATAGCCCCTTCTCTCCAGAGTTCAGGCAACTTCTCTTACCTCTTTGCTGGCAGTGCAGCCAGCCACTGTGCAAGCCTTCAGCTGGTATGAGTACTCCTGAAACGGATGAATTCCCTTTGTGTCAGAGAAGCTCAATGACGTTCCCCGGAAGCGTTCAATTCCATTTCGGAGAAGAATGTAGTAAAGAAGAGGACCTAAAAGACACACAGAAATGGCTGCATTTGACTACTATATCATTTTAATCATTTGCAAATAACTTATATGTCTTAGTGTTCTGAAGAAGTGGGACACCATAGCATCACTGAATTCTAATTTGTTATATTGCTATAATCAAGCCTTTCTTAACTATACTATTAGGGAGGATGTGGATTCTTGACATAGTTAATCAAAGTGTCAATTTTGCTTATTTCCTTTCCCTCTTATATTTATTTTCAATATTAAAACTATTTTGCCTTCCTTGAATCTGCTTTGCTTATTTGAAAGCAGCTCAGATATATACTAGGATTCAAGGATCTTGTAATTATTTATTTAAGACCAAAAATTTATGGGGACTATACCACAAAGTGAATGATTAGTGGGTAAGTAGGTAAAGTTCCTTTCATCAGTAAGTATGTCCTAGTGGTTAGATGCATGCCAATTATATGTAGATTAAACACATTTCAGTTTTCTTATGCATTTATGAGATGTGGCTATTTCTATTTTAAAACTAGCTTAATACCATTTGATTGTATAGGTTTCTTCCAGTTTAAGACAATTGCGTCTTCAAGATTGCCCATTTTGGTCCACCGAGGTGGACTCAATCCTTGAGGAACATCTTCTTTTGTTCTGATTCTAACAGCTTTGCTGAATCCTCGCCCATAGTTGTTCCATGCAGAAATCCTGTACTCATACATTGTATAAGGCTCAAGGTTCACATCTGGAAAGATAGAAATAAGACCATGAGGTTTTCTTGTTTTCATTTTCCTACATCATATTAAAAATGAATATCAAAACCTTTAAATATATAAAAATACTTTAAGCTTTTATTTCTTTGTGTACAAATAAAGCTCTAATATCTTTATTTCTAAATCATAAAAAAAACATTTCAAATGTTTGATAGATGTAGACATGGAATTTTACAGCAGAGCATCCACCATTTCTGAACAGAGAAATATGGATATATTCATTAAATAAACAAGTGAAAAATAAAAACAATGGACTACTGTATGATTAGGTGCTAATGGCTCACAAGTGTACGTACCCTTTAGTACTGCATGAAACAGATTTGCCAACAATTGTTTTATAGTTTTATGATCATAAACTTAACAAAGTATTACTTTTTATTACTTTGAAAATATCCTCCATATAAATATATAATTTGTAATATAGTTGTATGAGACAGAGGCCTTAAAACTTAGCTTATCATCGTACCATATTAGTAAATAAAATGAATGCAGATTCCACAGCAGATACCCTTTCTCTTTTACCAAAGCCAGAGCCAAAACCCAAACCCAAAACAATCAACCTAATTAAAACAACAAAACTACCCCTGCTGAGCTTTGGAAATGGCATGAATTTATTAGGTAATACCCCATGTTATTCAATGCTGTTAGTCTTTAATAACTTCAGAAGTACATATACTACAAATTTGCATACAATATTTTTAACCTGAAATTTTAATGGCTCAAGTTTATTTTCTTCTGATTGAATTTTGTGGCTTTTGCATGTTCCTTTGTTTCTTTTTCTGTGAAGTGGTTTCTGGATGACAGTTTCTGAGTGAGGACCAGGAGAGGAAGTGCTCTTCGGCTGCCCGGCCACCTGCTCTCTCAGTCCATCTGCTTGGGTTATTTGAGTCACATTCTCCTTTATAAGCATCTCCTTGCAATAAACCTCATCCTGCTGACTTTACAGAATTAATATGAAAATAAAATATACTAAATTATGTGGCAGAACTTTATAAAATGTAAATTTCTCTACAAGTAGGATTGGTTTTTTTTTGGGTTATAGTTTAGATCCTAAATGTCCCCCAAAGGCCCATGTGTTAAAGACTTGGTTGCCAACCTATGGTGCTATTGGGAGGCTGTGGAACCTTTAAGAGAGAACCTCATAGAAAAAAGTTAGGACACTGGGATGTGTCATTGAAGGGGCTATTGAGACCCCTGGTCCTTTCTTGTCTCTCTTTGCGCCTCCTGGTTGTCATGATGTGAGCAGCTGCCACACTTTCCCATCACTACAGGCCCAAAAGCAATGGGACCAACTAACCATGGACTGAAACCTCTAAAACTGTAAGCCAAAGTGAACCTTTCCTTATTATAAATTGATATATCTCAGATAGTTGTTACAGTAATGGAAAGCTGACTAACACGATTATCTTGTTCCCATTTTCTCTAATAAGAGGGTATTTGCCACTTGTTGCCACCAGCAGATGCTCCAATTTCCTTTTCATTCTAGTTAGAAATTATTTTTCCCCATTTAATTTTGAGGCTTGATATAGTCAAATGATTTGGATCTCACCATCTGAAAGAGTATGAGAAAGAAATGTTTCACTTATTTCCTGCTGATGGGCTGAAACTAGGATGTTGTAGGAACCCAGGCTGCAAACCAGTGGATGACGGGAGCACCTGAACCATAATGAACCAGAAAATGCAAGAAATCTGATCCCTGAATGTCCTGGTGGGACAGAGTCACTCAGACCACCCCCTACCTGCAGTTGTTCACTATGTGTTTACTTCTCTTTGCTATAATAGATTAAATAGCCCACTGCAAGCAACTGTTTCCCTGGACCCTCAAGCACACATCACCGTTTCTAATTTCAGCTGTGGCAGCATTCCTTGTTCTTTCTTCTGCCACTTTTCAGTCTTCTTTTCCCTACTATCTCATCTCTTCTGGCTTCTTCATTTTCCTGACTCCTGGCCTTTCAAAGATACTCTTGTCCCATGAAAACAGTCTTTTTGCTTTACTCATAGAGAATCATTTGTTGTAATTTTGCCTTTCCTCAGCAATCTTTCTTACTTTTCAGAGTTTTCTTTTTTCTTTGCAAGAATTGCCAGATACCCTTCCCCGGCCCATGCATCATGCACAGTTTTGCTTTAATGTTTGTTTGTTTGTTTGTTTTTAACTTGTTGGCTCAAAATCACTCTATATATTATATGGGGCTACTCTTCCAATACTGACGAAGTCATCCCTCAAAATGCACATATGATTGTGTCATTTCACTGTTTACAAAGCTTTACAATCCATCTATTGTTGCATAAAGACAAACTGTTTACCGTGGCATTAAAGTCTAGCATAATCTGTCTCCCACTCTGGTCTCTCACTACTTTTTCTCTGCTACAACTCTTCTGCATCCATACTGAAGAAATCGTTACTTTCCAACAATACCTGGCTTTCTTTTGCTCCTGGGCTTTGCAGTCTCTCTCTAAACAATTTTCTCTTAACCTTATAGGGTCCTGCTTGTTCTTTACTTATCAGTTTAGGCCTAATGTTTTTCCTAAAGTCTTTCCTCTCTGGTCTGGACTAGGTGTCCTTGCAACATTCTTCAAAAGCATCAGTGGATGATGATGCAGTCTTCTATCACAGTACTTAACTTCACACCATTTATCATATTACAGGGTAATTATGAATGTACTTCAAACCACCCATGAAAATTCTTGCTTGTCTTTATAGCTGTCGGTCCTAGTATAGTGACTGCTTATTAGTATGTATTTAGTAAACATTCTTTGATAAATGAGTGACTATGGGAGTGAATGAGTTTTGGTCAGTGCTGACATTGTTAGATTTCAGTTCTAAGATTCTAAAAAAGTCTGATTTGCTAGTTTAATGGTCTTAATGGACTTGTCATGGCATCACTTATGTGCTTAATGTTTTTCATGAAAAAAAAGAAGGGTTTGTTATTTTTCATATTCAATTTATAGCATTCCTGGCAGGCAAAGCAATCTGAAATGTGGATTTTAAAAGCCCTCATAATATTATATCAGTAGGTGGAAACATCTATTCATTTCTGGAATGGATGACTACAAGAATGTCTTAAAAGCTCTTCAAAATCTTGACCTTGATTACAAAGGGCAGATAAAAGTAGGGGATTCTCTGAGATAGAAACCCAATAATTTAAAAATGAGGACCCATGACTTAACTCTTTGACAGCAGGAGGAGAGTGGGAGTTTGAATAAACTGTTGTCTATTCTAAAGTCTTTCATAATTTTAAATTCATGCCAATATACATATAGCAATATAAATAATTTTAAATTATGAATAATATTAATAATATAAATTAATTACATTAAATAATACAATTAATTAATTAATATAAATAGTAATATTAGCTTAAGGTGGGATGATGTCAAAGTGAAAGATGTGCATTTCCAGCAGTTTTTCACTACTCAATTCAGCCACAGGCATGTGGCTCAGTTTCTGTTACCTGTGAAGGAGTGCATGTTTGCGCTTCCTGTGTGAACAGTCTCTTCAGCAGATGAACACATTTCTTCAGTAGATGTATTCCCCGTGGAATTTTGAGACCCTTTTATCACAGCGCAAACATGGCTGGTAAAGTTGAAGTCACACCAGCCACAAAGTGCTGCAGCTTGCATAGGTGCCGGGCAGAAAGTCTTGCACTCTTTGGTTTCCTAAGTCAGTGGTAGGAGAAGGGAGAACAGGAGGAGATAGAAGAGGATTTAAAAACCTCATTTAGACATACATAGTGTTGATTTTTATATCTTTCATAAACAAATAATTTTTTTTCACTTGTTTGATGAATTAATATCTCAAAATTTATGACAAATAAAAGTGGATTGTCTAAAAGAGTAGGTACCTGAAATGACACGGATTGGGATAAAAATTTCAGTTTTGTACCTTCCTAGCTTTGTGAACTTGAGCAGGTCAATTATACTCTCAATGTTTCTACTTCTTGAGTAGGGAAATGGAAATTAAACTCACCAAGAAAGGTTGCTTTATGAATCAAATAAGCTAACTCTGTAAATGTCTTAAATTTAGTATATATACCACAAATTGTAACAGTAGTAATTATTTAGTTATTATTACTCTGACATGTCCTATGGTATTTTGGAGGAAATAACAAATGTAGTACACAAGAATCTCTACTTGTGTTCTTGTAAAAGCTGACCCATAAAATGTAGCACACATTTAAACTTTAGAAAAATCTAAACATTTCATGAACTGTCATTACAATTATTTATATTTAGAAATCTTTTCTTTGATGAATCTCTGGATTTTTTATAGTTATTGATAAATGTTCTATACGAGGAAATGAAATAATCACCCAAAATTGCAGGAGTTATAACCAAGGTGATATTTATATAATGAAGAGATGTACTTTGCTTTCCTATATGTAAATAGCATAATGTATTCAAAATATTTTTTGATATTGAAATTGATCTCTAACTTCTCTCTTACATAAAATAAGTTAAATTATTCTAAGTCAAACTAATGATGCTTCAGAAAAATATAGTGGAAATTCCATTTAAAAATGGCAAATTGAAGTCTTGAACTCTTGTACATTTCTCTGTATTCTTTTTTTTTTTTTTTTCTTTCAGTACTGGGTAGTCCCACATGCTAGGCAAGCTCATTATCACTGAGTTACACTCACAATACTTCCATGTCCCTTTAAATCCCAGTCAAGTGACAGTAAAAGAAAGAAGAAAGTTGTTAGGGTTTGGATATGAGGTGTCCCCTCAAACTCCTATGTTAATGCAGAATGTTCAGAGATGAAATGATTGAATTATGAGAGCTGTAACCTAATCAGTCCATCCTAGTTTGAATGGAGTAAGTTACTGGGTGGTAACTATAAATAGTTGGGGTGTGGCTAGAGTAAAAGGGTCACTAGGGGTGTGCCCTGGAAAGGTCCATCTTTCCTGAAGCCCCTTCCCCTCTTTCTGTCTCTTGGCTACCATAAATAAAGCAGCGTTCCTCCAAGATGCCCTTCCACCATGATGTTCTGCCTTATCTTGGTCTCAGAGCAATGGAGTCAGCCCACCATGGACTGAACCTCTGAAACCATAACTCAAAATAATCTTTTCCTCTTCTATGTTGTTCTTAGTTGTCAGATACATATAGATACATATATATATATATATTTCATATTGAGAAAGAGCTAACACAAATGGTTTACATATGGAAAATAAATATAGACATCTTAAGGAACTAGAAAGGGATATAATACACACAGGGTAGCTCAAACATTTTTGAAAACTGAAAAGTTGATATGATAGAGAAAATGTCATGTCCTAAGAAATACTACTTTTTTCTTTTCTTCCTGAAAACTGCAGATTTCAAGCAGATTTCAAGCCTATTTGTAATAGGAGAAGCCAAATGATTAGATCTGTGTGTATGACTAGGGCATACTACACATTTGGTATCCAGGTATGATTTACCAGAATGCAAGTGACTCTTCTTTTTTCCCTTTCCATTGTGACCTGAGGGCTGTGCATGACTCATCACAAGATGGAAGGGACTTGGTTACCTATGTTGCTTATAAAAAGGATGCCTAGCTCACATTGAATTGTCATGTGAAAAACTGCAAACAAATGCTAAGAAGGTATATTTATGCATTCTTAACACAGACATACACATGACGAGGCGGGAGGAGATCATGCAAAAAAGAAAATGGTAACTGTGAGGTGGACTGATATACTAAGTAATTGTGGTGACAAGTATATATCAAGTTGTATACCTTAAATATATGCAATTTTATTTGTCAATTATACCTCAAAAAAGTTGAAAAAAATTCACTTTATGGAACTACCACATACTTAAGTATTTGTTTTTAACCTCAGTATGAGGTTTGAGTAACCATAATAACAACAAAAATATGTGGCATTGGTTTGGTGGTTAGGCAGGAGTGGAAAAGAGATAGAAACTGGAGGTTCAGAAGTTGAGGGGCTCTGGAATGGCCTGGAAAAATCTTTGGTAAAACTGTGCCCTGGTATAACTATCAAGGCAAGTCAGGTGCTACTGTGTTTATGCAGCTCCAAGAGAGCAGGTTATAAGATAGAGCATTAGCAGTATAGGTACATTACTAGTAGCTGCATTTGGCAAGATATTCCAAAATAAGACAAGCTCAGAAAGAATTGGTGAAATTAAAAGGAAATAGAGCCCACTGAAAGATAATAGCCAGATGCCAGAGTGAATATGGTAAATGGGAAAATTAAGTCTGCATGTTACACATTGAGAACATCAATCCCCTTTCCTATAGGTTTTCCATAAACTGGAAGTCAGGCATATACACCATCCTGACCTGGGGTAGAATATTTAGGATAATTATCTATTATTTAGGATGAGTTATCTATGTTTGTTAAGGATTCTTAGCAATGTGATTCTTTGACAAAAATCCATTCTGCCACATGATTACCTTATATGTTCCCCATTGATATACAGGTCACACCCATGCACAGCAAGCTTTCAGTCAGACTCCAATGAAAAGATGATTTCAAAACATACATAAAGGAACTCAGAGGAAGCAGAAACACAGCAAGGAAAAGAAAAACAATAACTGAAATAGCATCCAACAAGCAAATGAGACAATTCAAGAAATAAAGCAAAAAACAAAAACAAAACAACAACAAAAAAAGCAAACATGTAATTAATGTTTTCACAATGCTAAAAATAGACATTCCAGAAATGAAACAACAGTAGGACGTCATGAATAACTAGCAATCAACAAACCAGAAGGAGTCCTAAAAAAACTACAGATGAAATTTTAAAAAATTAATAGAAAAGATGAAAGAGAATGTTACGGCAATATCTCATCAAGTTGACAAAAGGTAGAGTTGATCAATAGGCAAAAAATAGCAAGAAGAAGCTGGGCTCGGTGGCGCAAGCCTGTAATCCCAGCACTTAGGGACGTTGAGAAAGGAGGATCGAGAGTTCAAAGCCAGCCTCAGCAATGATGAGGCGCTAAGCAACTCAGTGAGACCCTGTCTCTACATAAAACACAAAATAGGGCTGGGGATGTGGCTCAGTGGTCAAGTGTCCCTAAGTTTAATCCCCAGTACGAAAAAAAAAAAATAATAATAATAGCAAGAAGAAAAAAATTAAAAGATCAGTTTAGGAGGATCAATTCCCAATTAATGAAAATGGAGATAAGAAAAAGCAAATTATCAAATAACTAATAACATTACCCAATACTGAAAGCCATAGATTTCACACTAAAAACGTCCACAAAAAGTGCATCATTATAAATAATTGTGATAATATTAACAATTATATCCATATAGAGGAACATTGTCATGAAATTAAAAGAAAACAGGATAAAGAGAACATTTGTTATTGAGGAAAAATAATGTAACTACTTACAAAAGAAACAGGAATCAAAATATCAATGAAAGTCTAAAACTTGAAAAACTGTCTTCAAAATTCTGAATGAAAATGATTTTTAACCAAGCTTCTAGTCCAGTGGAAGTGTTGAATAATGATAATTTCATACTTCAAGCTCTCAATAAATTCACCTTCTATGCACCTATAACCTATAAAGATAAATCTACAAAAGGGAGGAAATTTGTGGTCCAGAACCCAGGGAGGTCAACACAAGAAAGATGTGGAAGAAATTTTGAAGTTGATAGCTCAGGGAAGACCTCCATGTATATAATCAACAGTGATACAGTCCAGATTGGAGAAGAAGATGGAAATCTTCACCAAAGAAGTTTTCAGGAAATGCAAGGAGACATGTAGATGGAACTTCACCTACAATACTTCACTTTGCAAGAAGAAATGTTATTCTTGTCGTAATAGT
The DNA here is from genome assembly GCA_004024805.1 of Geosciurus inauris. NCBI lineage: Eukaryota > Metazoa > Chordata > Mammalia > Rodentia > Sciuridae > Geosciurus > Geosciurus inauris. Next base: position 60,550 of record PVHX01000192.1, on the reverse strand, counting down.
TAAACTAAACTTATGTATTATCTGAATCATTCATTGCCACAGAGTGCTTGCTGGGGCCATAGCAATCTCATAAGAATTATTTCACTTCCAATATGTGTGATATCTACCCAAAGACTGTGTAGTTGCTTCATTCAGCATTTGGAATGCCTGCTACTGTCTGTGTCTGATGCACTCACTTTTAGCTATCTTGCAATGATAAAGTACTCCATAAAATGAGCATTTTTTTTTAAATATCCATGATCTTTTCTGTACAATAATAGAGTTCTGGAGTTCTGGGTTAAGTTTAATGCCCACAAACATGACATGGCTGTATGGGAAGCATCACAGCATATAAACAAGTGATTATTCACTTTTGTGGTTGAAAGAAGCACTTGCTCATCTTGCACTGTTTAAGGGAATACCCTAAAAACACAGCTAAGCCAATTCACAGGATCTGAGGTCTCTATCAAAGGAAAGTAGTGAGGTACGGCTGGCAGGATAGAGAGAAAAAGCAAAAATTCCCCTCTATCTCCATGGATAGCACTTAGGGCCATGAAATGGCACCTTGCAGGGTCCCAGGGAGACCTGTGCTGGCTCTTTCAGCACACCTACTTTCAGTCTTGCACTCATCTGAAGTGCTGGGTATAGCTTCCCTGAGAACAGCTAATCATTATTAATTCCTTTAGAATTCATTGCAATAACATCAATCATAGCAAACTCATTCGGTATTAATATGGATGTAATGTGAAAATGAATAATGCACACAGGAGTTTTTATATTCCTATTTTAGAAAAATAGTTATGAACAATGTATTTCTCTTTCCATTGTCAAATCAGCGCCTCTGAGAGGTTTTCTATCAATTACCTTCATCATCATTCCAGTTGAAATCTTGTCAGAGCAAACATATTTCAAAGGATTATATCCAACTCCATTACAGCATTTCTGGCTCTTTGGAATAAGTTCAGTCTCACAGCATTTTACTGGCACTGGGTCATTCTTTTTAACATGTGCTTTAGACTCTCCACTGGAAGCTGAGCAGCATATGGTATCTGACATATTCACATAATCTTGCCCACAACAGAACATCCCTGCAACAATAAAACGTTATATATGAATATGAAATAAAAAAGGGGAAGAAAACTGAGGCTGCTATAAAGTTTAGTATAAAAATGTCAGACTCGGGCAGTTTCAGAAATGGTGCAATCCTAAGGTAGCACTTCTCTACCAAGGTGATTTAAATGTGCAGTGAGGGTCCTTCTTACCAAGAGCACTAGACACTAATTAGGAAAAGAACACACAAGAGGAACTGTTCGGAAATCATTCAGCTGGGCTAGACTTCGTCTGTGCTCTATAAAAATGATCGGATTTCTGTCATGAAAACTGCCTGCTCATTTTGCGATGATAACATCTTGTTGCAGAAGAAGGTTAGTTAGATTCTGGAGACTCAGAGGAAGCTCTAGAAATTCACAAGGGAGAATAGATTGTCCAGGCCCTCTGGGATAACAGTGCCATCCTGGATATGAGAACTCTTTGTAGAAGATTTGCAAGGTTTTGCCTGTCTTTGCCTAGGATACACATGTCTGTCTGTTGTACATCCAGGAGTAACAGTAACCATACTTTCTCCATGACTTGAATTTAGCACCTAAAACCAGCTGAGTATATTCACTGATCAGGTGAACCAATCAATCACTGTTTTTCCTAGTCTCATTATGTCCTAGACCTCTCAGTAGAGATGGTTGAGAGGTTGGAGGTAGTAACAGAAAGATCTTATAGGGGAGATCATCAATTCCCATGTGTACCTGAGATACCAGGAGTCTCTTTCCTCCCACCAAATTCAACTTAATTGCCTGTATTCATATAACTTAAATATTTCCATAAGGAAAATACAGCAGAAATTTAGATAGAAATCATGAATAAATAAACAATACTACAGAGTCATATTAAGCTAAAAATTAAGGTGCCTAAAGATTCCACGTTAGGACTATCATATTAGAATTTATATCTGGTCACATAGTAGTACAATGTGATGAAAGATTTATTTTAATTAGAATATTGTTTATTTATTATTAGTACCAACAGATAACATAAAGAACCTAAAATTCAAAGCGTCTTGACTTCCTGAATTATTTAATCTAGTTCTGTACAAAGACCTACGTTATGAGCCACACTCCTAATATTAATATACAAAGAAGTTATAAACACTTTTTTCTAATCACTGAAAGTAGATACTGGTTTGGCATATTCTTTAAGAAAGATGTTACATTTATACATAGATATTTCCACTGATTTTTCCACTTCAAATATTTCACAACATTTAAAAATTTTATTTGTGATTAACAATACACATTGATGGGGCTGGGGTTGTGGCTCAACCCCAAGTGGCAGAGCGCTTGCCTAGCATGTGTGAGGCACTGGGTTCGAGCCTCAGCACCACATATAAATAATAAATGAATAAAAGATCCATCAATAACTAAAATAAATTAAAAAAAAAAAAACAAACAAAAAAACTATACACATTGATAACAGAGTTTTGACATTCCATGTTTAACTAAATGTGGCAAGTCTTCAAAATAATTGCTTTAAAAATAAACTGTTTTAATACTTTTTGTTTTACCACTTCCAGGAAAAGTTCTCTCAAATATAATACACACAGTCAAGCTATCACTGAAGACTGATTCCTGATTATGGTGGGTAGAATATATATATATATACATGCACAGATACATACATACATATATGCATGTACACACATGCAAAATAAAAGCAAAAATTCACAGAATTCACAGATTCATGTTCTGATTGTTTGGACATTTTTCTGCTGCCTGCTGATCAGATACTTAAATATAGCCTTGGATTCTTGACTGTCATTTTGTTTCTCTGGCAATTTTCTCAAACCTATTCATGTTTCTATTTTAAAGAGCAATCATTATCTGAAAACTGGCCTTTTAGGGAGCAGAATACATTTCCCCCCTTCTACTCCTAAATTACTTCAAGTTTTCACCATGCTTTAACTATAAAATCAAAATGCAGACATTGACCTAATTCAAAACTCCTAATCAGTCATCTGATCGCTCTGAGGGACTTTTGACAGGTCAACTAAAATTTTGATAATGAACTGTTTTTACACTAGAATAGAAAAATAAAAGGATGCTTTCTTTCACAGAGAGCTTCACCTTTGTTTTACTGAATTGAAATTTCAGCCAAGATTTCACTCACATAACAAGAAGTGACTCCCTTTCTAGTTTCTTTGGTAAACCATTACTTCTTTAATTATTATCAACCTTGTTCCAGTGTGATAAATTGCTAATTACTTAATACCCTAATCAGCGTTCATTCTTTGCACAGATAAACTGTGACAGTGCCATTAATTTAAATAGTAATTTCACTTAATGGCCAGAACGGCACACCAGATTTTTATGCAGCATTTTCTGAAGACTGCATCCATCACTACAACATTCTGACATAAAGATGTCTGACGTGCACTAACTCACTTAGGGAGAGCAGATGTTGCAGAGCAGAGTTTGGTAGTAATTCCCATAGTGCATCACTTCAGCATGAATGAGCTGCAAATTCAGAGACAGACAATCTTCTGAAACTGCATTGCAATAACTTTTGACCCCTACCTAATTCATCACACGGAGCACTTGACTTTTGAACTTTGACACACAGAACGCACAATTCTAAATATGCCCAAAGAAAAACAAAATAGGTCATGCATTATTGATGGATTGGCCCATTCTTTCAGAGGCTCTTCATTAAATTTGTACAAAGGTGGAGAGTTCCTTTGAACAAGATGTAGATGTTATTAAAGTGGCACTGTACACATTGAACTTGTAATTGTTTATTTTTCAGATCAAACAACATATATTGCCTTTCCAAACTGCATATATAGGCAATGGATGGTTTCCATCGCATTGGGTACAATTGAGAAAACAATGGAGAAAAGACTTTTTGACTCACATTATCATTGATACTTCAATACATTACCAGCACTTATTTAATATCCAGGACTGACAAGGAAATTATTAATAACCATATATGCCTGATGAATTTCTAAATAGTTCAATCTGCAAAACTAGTACCTCATTTTTCTAAAAGAAAACCAATAATATGCATTATGCTTTTGAGGTAAAAATACTATGGTAGTAAAAAACAGTCTGGAATATGACAAATCATTATGGAACTCTAAGACTGATCATGGAGAGCACATTTTAAGCCAAGAGATTTTATATTTTAGGCCTGGGGGGGAAAAAAGGGTTTGCGATGAATTAATATTGAAACAATCTTAAAAATTAGTAGCAATGAAAGAAAAGAAATTCATGCTAGCCTTCACCAGTAGATGGCTTTATGGATACCACCACAAAAGTGAGAAAGAAGGGGTAAGTAAAAATGCTTCCCCAAATCACTGTAGTATATTTTATAGCATCTAAGTTTTACTTTTCAAATAAAACCCTATTTGTATTATGAAAAGCTTCCTGGGAAATATTCTTGCAATACAATTCTTACGCCATGGATTTTTTTTGGCTATACCTCCCTCTTTGCAAAGTCCTCAAATTCCATCTTAATAAAATATTCATATTACTCATGGTAGTCATTCATTCTACTGAAGTCAGAATTCAGGACATGGAAACTCAACGTTCTATTCTGAAATACTTTCTATCTAGAGTTTCATGTCAAATGCTATGTGGACAAAATTTATAATAGGAATAAAGGAATATATTCCAAAGGCATGTAATGATCAGTTTCCCATGGTTAACAGAAAATCCCATCTTCCTTGAGTGATAGAATGGCTTTAATTTTCATCTTTTAATACTAAAGGATATGTCAAACCCAACCTTCGATTAATAGCAATGATAAAGCCATATAAACAAACATGAAGAAAAAAAAATGAGTAATAGAGGTTTCAAAGTATTTAAAGAAAATGGTTAGGAATACATATCCACTGAAATGACGAACATGACTTTCATCCCGAGATACCTGTATAACACTCCTACACAACTCATCTGCCCAGAGAGAGCACTAAAAACATAAACGCTACCCTAGCACTTCTGTTCCAACAGCATCTGTTAATTCACTCCATTTATAAAATACATATTGACAAAGACAACTGAACTGGGACCAGGGAGATTTGATTTGGTGTGAGAAAGTCAATTCAATGTGATTTTGTTAAAGGGCTCCTGCAGGCAAATAAAAGAGTTTAAGTAATAAAGTACATAAAGAGATGTTTTATGAGCCAACCCCGTCTCGTGGCAGGCACACAATACCAGGCAGTGAAAGGCCAGGCTTAGGAGCAATATTATAAGATACAAGTCTTAGGTAGGACCATATGAATATTCTGGAAGGTCATTAAGGTCACAGGCATTAGGCATCATCAGCAGCAAAGAAATGAAAAAGACATGTGTTACCTGTCCATTTTCAGTGAAACCTGAAGGAATGTCATGAGAATGAAAAGATATTTTTTCCCTTTTTAAAAAGCATTATTCCTTCAGTCTTCCAGATTATTAGCATTGGTGGAGCTATGAATAGTCATAAGAAATTCTAGAACTAAGCTTGATTCACAGTAATTGAGGAATGTCACAGTTTCTTTAAGACACATTCACTGGCATAAAATATTGTTATGGTTTGGATATGTGTGTCACCCAATAGCTCATGTGTAAGACAATGCAAGAAGGTTTAGAGGTGAAATAACTGGGTTATGACATCTTTAACCTAATCAGTGCATTAACCCCTGATAGGGATTAACTGAGTGGTAACTAAAGGTGTGGCTGGAGGAAGTGGGTCATCAGGGTGTGCCTTCGGTATTATTTTGTCCTTGTTGAGCAGAGCTCTCTCTCTGCTTACTGGTGGACTGAGACCTTTGAAACCATGAGCCCCCAAATAAACTTTTCCTCCTCTAAATTTTCAGGTCTTTTGGTCACAGCAGAGAAAAGCTGACTAAAACACATATCATATTGAAGGAAATAAAGAAGTGATTATGAAATTTGGGTCCATGGATAGAAAATGGTGTAAAATTCATGGAAAATTTTTGTGTGTTTTCTATGTACTTTTATTGAAGTTAGGGTTTGAATTCTCCAAAGATTCTCAAGAGATAACAATTAAGAATCCTTGTTCCTAGTGGTCAGTAACCTCTACTTTACTTCTTAGAATAGGTGCGATTTATTTATTTAAAAAATATTTTGTTTTTTAAGTTGTAGTTGGACACAATACCTTTATTTTATTTATTTATTTTTATGTGGTGCTAAGGATTGAACCCAGTGCCTCACATCTGCTAGGTGAGCACTCTACCACTGAGACACAACCCCAGAACAGGTGCAATTTATTTTAAAGCAGTGGTGCTCTGACTTCTCTTTCCTTTTCCTTCACATTCATTTTGCCATTCCAAATTTAATTAATCTCCTTAAATCATGGTCCTCATAATCACAATGACTTTTCCTGGAATACTAAATAATGTTCAAAACCTATGGCTTACTCAGATTTATTTCCTACTATTTCTTTATGCAGGGTGTATACCTCACATAAACTAAAGTGTTCACTACCATTTGGATGTTTGGCAGATTGTTCATTTTACACTTCAGATCAGGCCACCCCTCTCAGGATCCTACTCAGTGTTGGTTATTCCAGTCCAATGGAGCAACCCACATGTATCTTGATTGTAGTGATCTTTCAGTCTTAAGAATGTGCATGTGTTCTTGGCTCCTCTCTTAGGCTTGTGCATAACCTTATAGATACTTTTCTCCTTCATTAGATTTTAAGTCCTTGAGGATAAAATTGGAATCATAGCCATCGTTACACTCACAAATCACCAAGAACATCTTGAACATAGTCTCTAAATGATACATATTTATTGAATGAATTAATATGGTAGTTGATTTTAAAAAGTTACAGATGAACAAAGACAATGAAATTAGACAATTTGCTCCTATTTCTAAACTCTTGACCTGTTGCAATGCTAAGAAGGCAGTGGTTTGCTTTAGCTACTTCATCCAAAAGAGGAGGAAATACTCAACTGATTAGTCATAAGTATAACTAAGTGCCATGATTTTCTATATAAATTACAATGGAATATTAATACAAATGTTTGCTATTTCTAGACCTGGTCAACACCAATTCCTACATGTGTTATTTTATGCTCTTTGCCCCTCCTGGTTATAAGAAAGGGCACAATCTCAGGTGAACTTGGAAGCTAATTGCTGAATGCATCTACTTAGATTTCAAAAATGCCTATGATATGAGGGTACATATCCCTGAGAGAAAGTTAAAAGGGCAAGAGACAGTGACCATAACAAATTGTAGTTAAATATGAAAATCTCTATGAGTTTGATAAAAATCATATAACCACATTTGCCTCAAATAGGGCTTGTTTAACAAAAGACCCTGAAGTTCAAGATTAATTATGTTCAGGGTAAATCTACCCCACAACCAGTCAGGGTAGATTTTGGCCTCCAAAACCCTTTATAGTCTTAACAATTATAGGTCCAGGTCCCCAGGTCCCCGCTAAGTACGATTACAAGACATCATAACATTTTGATGGAGATGAATAATGGATTCTCTTCTACTTCCCATAATTTATTCTTTTAAAAACCATCAGAGTTATTCACAAGTAACAATTATTTAAATTGTTTATTACATTATTATTGATAAAGATCATTAGCTTACACATAGTATGTATAACTTCTATGTAAAGTTCTTTTGAAAACTATTAAGAAAAGCATTTCAGTACTAAAGTCAACAAAGCCAAAACAGCAATTGAATCCCGAAAATTTTTAATTTGGGTTCAGTAGATATATTTATATGATTTAAGTCACTTCCCATAAAAAAGAAGTCTTGAATATGCCACTTTAGCTGAAATTTGGAAAGATGTGAAATGTGAAAAATTACAGACCCCTAATTTGGATGCAAAGAAAGGGAGTCTTTAAAGAAAGAAAAGTCAGATAGGAAACCTAATATAATGTGAAATAAAAGCTGTAACAATGAAAAATTTAATGAAATAAAATTATTCTAATATCAAGGAATGAATTGTACCCAAATACATTTCAGATCACATCTAGAGTAGCAAACTATTTAAATTAAAATGACAAATTTAGAATTGAAGTAATGTACAGATCATTTGATCATTGAATAATACAAATTATGACGAGAAGTAACTCATAAATACTTTGGAAAACTTATACTTTCTGCTGATTTGCAGATAGGATAGTGATGTCTATGCTAACTTACCACTCAAATTCAGATATATAGAAGGAATATCCATGAAATACAGGTTAATAATGTCAACTCAACAAATATTTAAGATAAGTCACTGCAAAGCATTTCAGACCAGAAAATTTAAAATGCCTTGAAATCCTAGAGAGATCCTCAGTGTAGATTTCTCCAAATTTGACAATGATCCTAAATATTTACATAATATTATAATAATGACTTATGAAGCCTAAGGCTACTTTAAAAAACTTTATATTCTTTTAAAATCAATTATGGTTAACCATGTAACAGGAAAGATTGTCATATGAAGGGGTTATCCAAGGGCATGTATTAAGCAGGTCAGGGGGAAAACTGGCAAAGGAATGCCAGGAATTACATAATAAAAATGTGCTATTTTTATGTTAGTGGAATTTTCTAGGATTTTTGTTTTAATATATTTGTAATTTTTGTAATTTATATTGCCATTACAAATAAATATTCATTCTATATCTTATTTTGTCTGCATAATTTAATTTTTTTTCTTAAAAAGTTTCCCCCAAAGTGTATGAATTTCAGGCCTTCAAATTTGAGATTTAACTATCTATAGGATCTTGAATAAATTTCTAATATTCACAGGTCAGTGTCCTCCCCTTTAGTTTTATTTTATTTATTATTATTGTTATTTTTGCAGTTCTGAGGATCAAGCCCAGGGCTTCACACATGTTAGACAAGTGCTCTGCTACTGAGATACATCCTCAGCCCTTTTCCTCATTTTGAAAATGTGAATAATAATAGTACCTCTTGTAAGATTGTTGTAAAGATTAATTTTATTAATAACATACAAAACATTGGGACAGTCCTTGCCAGAGAGTAACTACTCATTCAAGGATAATGTTTGTTATTATTATTAGTGTTAGCTTCACAAGTATAAGAGAGTAAGGAAGTGAAGGAATTATACCACAATGTAATTTATTAATTTCATATTAATATTTACAAGCAATGTATTCTTTTAATCCAGAGCCAATGCATTCATGTGGGGATTTGTTTTAGGGTTTTTTTTTTTTTTTTTTTGATATGTCTTTGTGAAATGCATCAGATAAACACAAGAAATAGGAAATGACATTTTAATTTGTTATACAGTATGTTACTAAGTGTTACACTGGATATCAATTAATGTGAGCTCTACTTGTTCTATTTTGAGAGCAAATTTCTCATCCCCTGTTTCTCAGATTTTCCATGTACTGAAAGTTAGAGAAGGACCCCTTACCTGGGAGGGGACTATACACCATGCCCTCCACTTCTCCACCACAGCACTTTAAATCTTTGCTCACAATCTGTCCACCACAGCACTGCTGGCCATGACCATCATGGAGACTCCCAGCACAGCAAATCTGGTTTCCTGAGGTGGAATACGGCATTCTGCCACAGCAGGCATCACCGATGCCAACGGAAACCCGATTGTGCTGTTCATCTGGACAGCATACTTCACCTGTCAATTGAGGACAATAACAATCATTGCATGAATTTTAAGAAAATATGCTATGACTCACAATTACGTTCTATCACAATCATATTGAAGAGGCCAACTGATGGTCAGAATTACTACAAAAAATACCATTGTATTGAAGCTGCAAAATCTTGAAACATCTCTAAAATTTTTGTGTCATGATATATAAACAAATGTATGTCTGCTTACACGTACCAATTCAGAGGTAAGGCTTTGTTATCTGTTTCCTTTCCTCTTATAAATGAACACATAGGTCTAGTGACATGGGTTACATGATATTACAGAAAAACTATGCCTAAGAATACTTTTCTGTTTAGTATATTTTAAAAGTGAAATGGATTTAGAAAATACCTATAGATAAATTTGTATTGTCCATGACTATATCAAGGTAACAAAACAAAATACTTCCAATAGGAGGGTCACTTAATTAAGTGGAGGTAAAATCACTGTGTTCAAATCAGTACATTCATAATTTGCTGGACCATGGCAGACACTGAATGTCACTAATGTAGGCATATCCACTTTTCCCTTCACATGATATTCTAGTAAGCTTGGGGTAAGAATAAGACAATCTTTGGTCTGGTAACCTAAGATTAAGAGCTTCAAATATTTTAAATTTCAACAATCAGCTTTATGTATTTAGCTATGAAGAGATCTCAAAAAAATAAGAAAAGTCAAAAAAAATAGAAGAATTTAGAATTTGTTCCTTTTAAAAATATCTTAGAAAAAACTAATGTAACTTGATGGATTTAAAAATCAACACATATTATCCCTCTTTCTGTTTCATGACCCAACTCTGGTTGGTCTCGTTCTCGGTCCTCAAACCTTGATTTCCTCCTTGTCCTAACTTTCCTCCTGTCCCTCAACTGTTTTTTCTCTGTTTCTTCTACTGTCCCTTAAAACATATTTCCCTGTCTTGGTAATACTCCTTCACTACATTTTATAAGGTATATGAGTTGATGACCAACCTGGTAGGTTGTATAGCTTTAAACCATGGTTTGGATTAAACTTGTACAACATAATTAAAGATTTGTCAAGCTCTTCTAAGAAAAGGCACAGTTCACTAAGAATTGAGGATTGCCTAAGATATGCATAGTTTTGAACTTCCTGTTCTCTATTAGTTAATTCATCTCCTTGTTCTAGATATCCTACAACTTGGTTAGTAGAAGCAAGAGGTGAATTGTTTACCAAAGCAGTATAAGAAATAAGGGACAGTACTCAACTATGGACACATAAATAAAGAGTATAAAAATAGGACAAGAACTCTTAGCAACTATACCTGAGGTCTTTCCTGTCCAAATTCATTGCTCAAAATTTGTCCTACTAGATAAAATGGATAAATTACTAGTAGCACAAACCTCCCAAGACTGAATCACAAGGAAACCAAATTTGAACAGACCTGTAATTGGTAATAAGATTTTGTAAGTTACCAAAAATCTCTCTACAAAGAAAAACTCTGGTCCATACAGCTTCCCTTATGAATTATATCAAATATTTAAAGAAGAATAAACACCACTAATTGTTCTCAAGCTCTTCCTAAAAACAGAAGAAGAGTGAACACTTCCTAAGTTTGCTATGAGGGCTGCATTACTTTGATATGAAAATCAGATGGAGATACTACAAGAAAAGAAAACTGCAAACCAATATTCCTTATTGGTTATTACTTTGTTATTACTGAACAAAATAGGAGCAAATTGAATTTAATACATTATACAATACATACAACTAGGATTTATTCCTGGGATGGAAAAATGTGTCAACATATGAAAATCAATCAATATAACACACACCATAATAAAATAAAAGAGCAAAGGAAAAACGTCATGGTCATGGTGTAAAAAAGGCATTTGATTCAATCCAACTCCTTTCATTATAAAAATACTGAAGAAAATAGGGATAGAAGGAAACTACTTCAACACAATAAGGAATATATATATATATCTCCATCCTCAGATAACATCTTACTCAACAGTGAAATACTGAAAGCTTTTCCTATGATATCAGAAAGAAGAGGATGCTGTTTTCACCACTTCTATTCAACAAACCAATGGATATTAAGCTAGAGCAATGAGACAAGAGAAAGAAATAAAAAATATCCAAATTGAACAGGAAGAGGTTCTCAGACAACACAAACCTATATGTGGAAAACCCTAAAGATTTCACAAGAAAACTGTTAGAACTAATAAATGAATTCAGCAAAGCATATCAAATAAACACAAAAATCAGTCATGTTTCTACATCCTTAAGAATTAACAGTCTGAAAGAAAATACCATTTGCAATAATATATTTTTTTAAAAAACTACATAATGAACTTAATCAAGAGGAGTTGTGTATTAAAAACTACAAAATGTTGCTGAAAGCAATTAAGGATGAATGAACTAAATGGAAAAACATCCCATATTCAGGAATTGTAAGGTTTGATATTGTTAAGGTTCCACTATTATTCAATTGATCCACACATTCAATGCAAGCCCTGTCAAAATCCTGATGCTTCTTTAAGAAATACAAAAATTCATCCAAAAATTCACGTGGAATCTCAAGGGATTCTAAATAGCTATAACAATCTTGAATAAGAAGAACAAAACTGTGCATCTCTCACTTTCTGATTTCAAGACTTAATGCAAAGCTATTGTAAACAAAACAGTTTGATACTGGTGTAAAGACGATATGTACACCAATGACAGAGAACCTGAAAATAAACCCTCAAATTTATGGTCAAATTGTTTTCCACAAGCATGCCAAAACCATTCTATAGAGGAAAGGACCCTTTTTTCCTTGATTGTTTTGTTTTATTGACCAAGTGTTAGGAAAACTGATATTCCAATGTAAAAGAATGAGGTTGAATCCTGAATTTATATATCATACACTACAAGAATGAACTCAAAATGGATCAAAGATCTAGACAGAAAAATTATCCTTAGAGTCTCTTCTAAGAAAATGGAAAAGAGGGAAAACTTCATTACATTGAATTTGGCAATGATTTCTTGAAAAATCAAAGTATAGGCAATTAAAAATTGGATGACCGAACTTCATCAAAATTAAAAACTTTTATGGTATCAAACAACAGTATCAACAAAGTAAAAAGGCAACACATAGAAGAAAATATTTGAAATTTTTTTATCTGATAAGGTATAGTCTTAATCCATTTTCTGAACTACAACAAAATATCTGAGGCTGTACCATTTATAAATGGGTTTATTTAGCTCATACTTCTGGAAGTTTGAGAACATAGCACCAACATCTGTTTAGCTTCAATGGGGGTCCCAGTAACTGGTCTTATGGTGGGAAGATGTGTGAGAGGGAGAGAACCGTCATATAGTCAGAGAGGAAGTGAGAATTTCAGGGACCAGGCTGAGACATTTTAAAATAACAACAGAGCTAGTTAGTTCTGGCTGTCCCAGGAACTAATTAAAGTCCCATAAGATATACACGAATTTCTTCTGAGAGCAGTGCCCAGAATGACCTAGTTACCTGCTCCTATGCTCCACCTCTCAAAGCTCTACCAGCTGTCCATATCACTACAGTGAGGATGAAGTTTCCGGCACATGAACCTGGTGGTGAGGAGACACAAGCAGGCCAAATGCAAACCACAACTGGGATTAATATCCAGAATGTAAAAGAATCCCTACGACTCAACAATATAAAAACAACAGCTCTATTTTAAAAAATGAGTAAAGGACTTGGATATTTTCCCAAAGAAGGTATAAAAATGGTCAATAAGCACATAAAAAGATCTTTGATCTTACTAAATCTAAGAGGAATGCAAACCAAAGCCACAGTGAAACACCACTTCATACTCATTAGGATAATTGTTAACAAAATACAGAAAGTAAATGTAGGCAAGGGTATGGAGAAATTGGAACCTTTGTGTATTGCTGTTGAAATTGTAAAATGGTGCCCCTGCTGTGGAAGATAGTAGCTCAGTTCCTCAAATTAAAAAAAAAGAATTAAACATAAAAATGCCATATGATCCAACAATTCCACTTCTGGGTATATTAAAAAGCAGGCATTTGAACAGATATTTGTACACTAATGTTCACTGTGGCATTATTCGTATTAGTTTATCATTGGAAATGATTCAAATGTCTGTTGATGGATAAATGGTGTATAGGTAGTTAATAATATGGGCCCGTCCTTAAATGACTTAGGAAAGGGGGGTCCATTAGTGAGGAATTTGGAGAGACTTTGAAGACAGTAAACACTCTCATTGTTATTGTCCGGGACCATCTGGCGCACTAATGAGCTCTTGGTGCATCAGAACTTTCAACTTTCGACCCTGTGAGCTTGGAACCTGGCCAGTTCCCACCTTGCAGAGAATAAACAACCTAAGGCCAGTTGCATAACGCTGGACTGCATATTGGGAGGGGTTGCTGTGCCTTTTTAAGTCCTCCAAAGGGGAATGAGAATGAGAAGAAGGAATCCAACTGGGGAAGAAGGAATCCGATGCTAGGAGTGTAGAAGAAGAAACCTGATGATGAGAAGAAGGAACCTGATTTGTGAAGAAAGAATCTGAATCTCACCTATGTTTTCACCCTACCCTCAGTGTTGCTCCTTTTACCTGAGGATAGGTGTTGAAGGTGATGATGCTTTGAGTGTACCTGCGAACCTGTGTTGTGTTATCCAGTGTTGATTGGTGAGTGCTTATTGGGCTGGAGCCGCTCTTTCTTTCTTTTCTTCTATATTATTGATTCATTCTATACAATACTCAATATTGTAAAGTATAACTGTTGCTTGCTTATTGTTATATTATCTCATATTAAAGCTTATAAAACCCATCCTGTTGTGAGGCTGGTAATTCACTCCATGAATCTGCCATATATAAATTAGTCTGAGATCCAGAACAAGACAAATGGATAAAAAAGTGACATCTACATACAATGAAATATTATTCATACTTAAAAAGGAATGAAATCTTGACACAAGCTACAATATAAATAAGCCTTGATAGTATTATGTTAAGTGAAAGAAGTCAATCACAAAAGGACACATAGGTGCTTACAATTATATGAGGTAACAAGAGCTGACAAATTTAGAGACAAAAAAATGGAATGGTGGTTACTAGGTGTTGAGAGTAAGGATGAGTGGGGAGTTAGTGCTAGATGAATAAAGAGTGTCGGTCTGGATGGAAAAAGGAATTCTCATGATGGATAGTGGTGAAGGTTGTGCAATAATGTGAATATACTCAATGTCACTAAACTGGGAATCAAAAACTTGTTCACATGCTAAATTTATGTCATGCATATTTTCTCACAATTAAAAAATCAAGTCTTAGAAACAGGAAAAAAAATAAATCCATGCCTGGTTTCAGAGACCTCTTAACTACTACCTTCCAAGAACACTTTGGTCTTTTCAGGGGTGAAGAACATATCTCAATTTGCCAGAAAATAGATGATAAGATAGTATACTGTCCCTGCTTCAGGAATTATAACTGCTTGCTGAGTACATGGAAGATACTATGGCTCAGAAAAAGGACAATTTCACAACAAATTAACTACTTCTCAGATTAAGCCAATAGATAAAGATGAGAACAAAGACCCCTCTATGTCTAGTCCATACAAAAGCAACAGTCAATGCTAGTAGGAAAAAGGGTCCTGGAGAATATTTGCTCTGCTTTAGGTAGAAAGATAGAATGGAAAAAGGAGAAGGACAAACTCCATAAATGTAGCTGCTTTGGTCTAACCATAACTGACCTTGACATAAGGAAGAAGTTTGTATGTAATTGTAAAAATAGAAGGTTTTGGAGCTCCTTCCTCATGAATGAATTAATACTATTGTCTTAAGAGTGACTGGTTGCCATAGGAATACGTTACTGATAGAAGGGATGAGTTAAGTCCAATTCCCTCCCCGCTGCTTCAAATCTCTACAACATGCATTCTTGCTTCTCCCTGGGATTCTGCCCTGCCATGGGATTATGCACCATGAAGTTTCTTGCCATATGCTGGTCCCATGCCCTTGAACTTCCCAGTTTCCCTACTGTGAGCCAAATAAACCTCTATTGTTTATAATTACTTAGTCTCTGGTATTTTATTACAACTGCAGAAAACAGATTGTGACAGTATCTTATCAATACTGCATATACAATAAACCCTACTACTTTTTCATCATTCCTTCCTAGGTATAGCCAAAATGCCTCAGTGGTAGAAATTTCAAATACCTCTCAAATTCTGCTTTTGTATTTCTTTGCCCTCTCTTAAGTCACCACATTTTTCTTAGTTTAATAATTCCACTCCAGTGCATCCACTGGGAGGAAATCCACTTTGTAAATGAGATGCCAGGATTAAATGTTGACCCCAAATCCCCTTTCTGCAACTGCCAGGAGAAAAGTCCCAGGTCAGTGATTTGGTGATGGCACAGACTGATTATCCACAATACCTGATGTCTTTTTGACCAACATCTGAGATCTGGTATCTGTTTCCAACAGCCTCTAGAGCAAAGATATTTCATGTATGGGATTCATAGAAGAGGCTAAACCCTTAAAAGTCTCTATCAATCTGGTTCTGCTCTTAAAACTGGCCTAAAATCTACTTTTAAAAAATTTTAGAAAAAAAGAAGCGGCATAACTGTGATCCATTGTATGCACATATTTCCAGAAAGAACTCGTTATCCCCCGTACTAGCCCTTGTAATACTCTGTTCATTCTATCCAAACGATAAATGACTTGTGTGCCACTTTGCACAAGATTTAAGGGCCATTAACAAGATTGTGCTTCCTCACTTCCCCCCAGCTGAATACCATCCTAGCTCTAATCCCTGAGGCAGTTGCTCAATTCAGAGCCGTGGATCTATGCTCAGCATCTTCTCTTGCACTCACTCTCACAGTATCTTTTTACATTCATTTGTGACTTTCATAGCCCAAGTGTTTAGAGAAGCATCTTCTTAATTCTCACAATTGTTAATTATACCTTTAGTGTGGGAAAAAATATTTCCACCTAGAGATTTCCACGCTGTAATCCCTGGGCCTGTGAATATGTGACATCACATTCAAAGTGTGATTAAGAGAGCATATAGAAATAAGTTTGATGACATGATGTGAGAAAGCCTTGATTTTCCATTGCTGGTATGGAAGATGGAAGAGGGCCATGAGTCAAAGGATGTAGGCAGCCCCAAGAAGGTAGTAAAGGCAAGAAGATGCATTCTTCCCTCCAACAGGGAAACAGTGCTGCTGGAACGATGGTTTCAGCTCATTGAGATCCATTTTGAACTTTCGATCTTGAAAAATATGACATGATAAATTTGTGATGTTTTCAGCCACTACATTTGTGGTAATTTAGTAATAAACAAAATGTCTTGGCAGTAATAGGAAACTAATACACTGAGAGATATTTGATTTCCTCTGTAAGATTCATTCCACTCATACAATATGTGGGTGATCTTTTGTTATGTTTCCAGGGTAGTCCAAAAGAATTGGTTCCTTCTAGTTTTCAATAGGGGTGCCAACAAAGGGGCACAAAGTCTCCAAACTTCTATTTGTCAGACAAAAGTACATTTTTATAGCTTAGAGTCTATGCTGCAATGTCATGCAAAATGGAAAATCTCTTTCTCCTTAAAGGTTGGGAGGCATTCATAACTATCCCAAGTATCACTGCCAAAATTTCAGTTGGAGGATTACTTAGTCTCAGAGAATCAGTAGGATGTTTGGTTTCACAGCATCTCAGTGGCCATTAGACAGGCGATTCTTAGCTTTTGTGAACCAGCTGCCCTTTTATGTGACCTGATGAAAGAGAACACACCAGAGTCTTTGCTTTGGCAGGATTGTCTTTTGTCAATTGAGGGAGACTCTTAAACCCCTTAATCTTATGCTCCCCAGTTACTTTGAACCTTTCTATTTGTACATGAAAGCTGGTAAGTTTGGAGATTTGAACTCATTGGCACAAAGGACATAGGAGACTTTATTCTCCTACGAATATTACTAGGTTAAGCTACTCAATGAATGTCAAACAACTAAGAAGTGAAAGCCATGGGATGTGAAGCCAGGCAATTTGACTGTAGAACCCATGTTCACTAATTATTCAGTATCAAACCACCAAGACATTATACAGTTTTTTCTTTTATTAGAGCACAATTATATAAAACATTACTGAAGTAAGAAGTCTGGTTTCTGACTGGACATTTTTGTTTGTTTTTTAGAATAATGATTTTCACTATAATTTTAGTAGAGATACATTTGCTTTCTTTCTGTTTTACCAACATAAGAGAAAAATACATTAAATAACACATAAAACATCAGCACATTACTATATGAAACAATATGTGTAAGGGCTAAATATAATATTTAATCATGAAAATTTAATCTTGACTAGCTGAATGACTAGGTTATATATACATATATATAGTATATATTCCACTTTTCATACTTTTAAAATGGAAATTGTATTCTAAGGCATACTGTTTTAAAAAATACCATCCAGTAAAATTGGCCACTTTGGATCTATACTTCTGTGAATTTTAATACAGAAATGCAATTAGTATACAAAAGAGCTTCATCATTCTCTAGAAACACCCCAATGTTATCTTTTTGTAGTCGCATTTTTCCTAACCATTATCCTTGACAATCACCAGTTGGTTCTCCGTAACTATAACTTGTCTTTGAGTATGTCTTACAAATGGAATCTCAGAATTTGTAGCTTTTGACACTGGTTTCTTTTTTTTTTTTTTTTAATATTTTTTTAGTTGTAGATGGACACAATGTTTTTTTTTTTTTTATTTTATTGCTTTATATGTGGTGCTGAGGATCGAACCCAGGGCCTCCCGCATGCGAGGCAAGTGCTCTACCGCTGAGCTACAATCCCAGCCCCGACACTGGTTTCTTTCACTCTGCATAATCCCTTTTTGGTATTTATCCATATTTTGTTTCTTTTTATTGCTAGGTAGAATTTCTTTGTACCACAGTTTGCCCATTTATTCTCTTTAGAACTTTTGAATTGTTTCTACTTCTGGGGCAATTATGAATTGAGCAGTCATATATATTCATGGGTAAGTCTTTGAGTAAACATGTTTTTATTTCTCCAGGATAAATACTTAGGAGGTATTATCAGTTTTCTCTCAAAATATGGATTCCTAGAATTTAGGAGACAGTGAACTTAGTCCTTTGTCTCCATAAAGATTCTATAACATGGTGTCTACAAGTAGAAGGTAACTTGTGAATTTTTTCAGAGGCTAATGAAGGAGGAATTTGCTTGCTACAAACAGTAAATTACTGTATTTGTCATATACATATTTACTTCCTCTGGGTAGTAGAGTCTCCTGTTTGGTCTGAAATGTAGTTATCTTTTTAAAATCTTCACGGCCAAAGAAAACAGTGTGCCTCACTAGCAAACTTTAATAGAATATGTCATATAATTCAGGTAAGATAGAAATTTAAGGATATAGAGAGAACATGGAGTCTCTAAAGGAAAACTATTCCTGTTAAAATATAGAACAAACAACTCATTAACAACTCAAACAACTCATGAGCTATATCAAGGAGCCTAAGGGACAGAAAAAGACCAGAATCCAAGAATACTAAATGGCCAATAAATTACTTTATAACTTTCTGGTTCCCTGGAAGTTTTCTTGAATGTAGTAACATAGGAAAATGGCAACAGAAAAAGATTATTAACCCCAGGAGGCTAGAGGCTAAATTTGATTAGCTTATGACCTTCTGGGCTGATCACCTGATCAATTACCCAACTGCCAGAGATGTTGATATAAGGGGAAACCTACTACCAGACCAGACCACCTGATGAGAAAACATGATCTTGGTCAGTATTTCCCAGTCAAGAGAGAGGCCCAACCTCTTTGAATCATACATATTCCACCTAATTAAGTAGCCTAATAAAAATTTGACTTGAAGTCATGGCAGTACATCTCCCTCTTAAGATGGAATGAATTCTGCTCTCAGAATTTTGCTCTTCACCTTTCACTTTCTAGTAAACTCTTTTCCTTTTTGCCATAACCTGATATGTCTTTAAATTCTTTTCTGAGACATGGTTGAGAACCTAGAAGTTTGGAGTAGAGGTCTCCTCTGCCTCTGGAGAGACCTCCTTAAACCCCCACACTGTGACACAGAGGTGGGGGCAGGATCAGTTAATTCAACATCACCTAGGACAATGGTGGTCTTAGAGAAAACATAGTGTACACACTATACTAGGGAAAGCAACACTTTCTTTTAAAAGAAATGTTATTTTGAGCATACCAAATATTAATTGGTTTAGATATTTTAACCATATTTTCCTGAATCCCTCAGAATCTTATTCAGTTACTGACAGAAGAAAAGAATTTATAAAAAAAGATGCAGATTATATCAATAAGAAATAAAATGGATTTTTTTTTTCCTTCAAAAAAGGGCTATTAGACATAAGATACAAGGATCAGTCACCTTCTCATTAACCTCTCAAAATGAATCTATTTCAGGCCAGGCTTGAAAACGTTTTCTCTCTAAAAGCTACCATGCAGTCTAACAGTTAATTGTTATTCTTATCAAAGAATGACCCACATTAACATTTAGTTGGGGTCATTAGCATATTTATAAAAAAAAGTCTGGGGGGGCATTCTTTTCTCTGCTCCTCTTTGTTATGGGGTACTTAGGAGGAAAGTCCTGAAGAAAGAAGGAAGTAAATGTTAACCAGTATTTCAGACTAATCTACAAATATCAGAATGCCTACATCTATCTTAGCCTTGAACTGGGAGACTAGTGATTGGATTTTAATTACTCTTAAATACAAGATGGTTTGAGGTCACTATGCATTCCCTCTCCATGAGAACAGCCTTAAACTAGTTAACAAAGGACAGAGGTCACAGAAGAATTTCTACATTTAGGTACATTCAGATTACAGATTGGGACTGAACACTGAGTTTGATTATTCCAGAAGATTGCATTTCTCTTTCTCTTGACACCATGGTAGGTAGTCTGATATTGTGAAAAATGAACTACTCAAAAAGAATTCAAATGTGAGACATGCTAAACAATTTGGTAGGTATTAAAATGCTGTAGGTCTGAGTAAGTGTGTATACAGAAACACATACAGACAATGGAGATTTCAGTACTCTTTTAAAAATTAGTTATTAAAAAGGTTATATAATATCAATAAGAGATTATGGATTTCCATGGATTATTTCGTTTTCAGAAAAAATGTCAAATTTTACTTTGAAATGGAACAAAAGTAGTTCTTAGTTCTAAATCCGACACTGCTAGGATTGAAAAAGGAAGAGGCCAATCTCTAGATCAAATACAGTGTAGATGCAACCAAGTAGAGCTCATTCATTTTCAGGTACTGAGGCTATTTTTCAGCATTTGAATGGTTTGCTGTAAATCATAACATTAAAAATTTTAGTGTGACTTGGAAAGACTCAATTATTTAGTTGCATGCTAGACATAGAGAAAAGCCTCATACAGTCTACAGGTGTAATGAATGGTAAGAACAGAACAGGAAAGGACTATCTCATTTCTGTACTTTTTAAATTTGTAGGGAAGATAAGATATGAATTATAGAGGAAACCTCCCTAAATTTAAGTGTTTGGAGAGAATAAAGCATTTGACAGTCTTTGACTAGTTGTTAGCAACCGTGAACTATAATATAATAATTATAAATTTTCTACAAAATCCTTATTTCTATCAATGTATTTTCTTACTTGGAAAATCTGGTTAGGAGTTATGTAAGCAAGCAAGTATTTTTGTTGGATAATCAGAAAAAAACAGCACTACTAAAAAGATATATTTTTTCTATGAATTATAAAGGGAAATGATAATAAACTTGAAGGGTATTTAATTACTACACCTTCCATTTTTGCTCTAGTGTTTAGCAAAAGAGAAACTGGACATGACAATTTCACTTTTAACATACCTTGGGTGGATATATGGATATATTTGTACCAAATACAAGGTTAATTGAAAAATCAATGCCTAAATTAACCAGATATTTGGTATAAATTTCACATTAAACTAGACATCTCAGAACACTCAGCTTTCCTAAGGCCTCCAAAAAATCTTAGCTTTCTTGTATTCCTCCCAGATCCACTATTTGTGCTTTAAGGAAGACATAAATATTCAACTTTGGTGATGGCAAACTATCTGTTATTCTCAATGCCTTTTCTAGAATAAATAGAAACTGACAATGGTTTATTATTTATTAAACAAATGAAAAAGTTTAGAGATCTAGAATAGTCCTTTAAAAAATGTTAACACATGTTAACACATTTTGGACAAAGAGACAGAGACAGATCTCCAAAGAGCATAGATTTTGGGGAGACAGGCCTACATTCCTGTTTCAACTCTTCCACTCTTATTCATCCCTATGAATCTGAATGTGTTACTACTGATACTATCTAAACCTGCTTCTTGCTTGTAAATGGCATGTAAAATACCCATTTACTAAAGTAATGAGTTATGACAATTATATTGGGTAGCATATGTAAAGCCTTTAAATACAGAGCATACCAGAGATTTGTTATTTTATAAATGCCAGTTGTTATTGTCATTATTCCCAATTACATTAACCTGGCATTCTTCTGTGTTATTGAAATTTGGAGGTAAATGGCTAGTTCTCTTGGCTGAAACCCAAAAAAGGGGGCGGGGAGGGGAGTTCCATCCTAGTTGCTACCCTTAGTTGCATTCTTTCTTACTCTGCCTGACCTAGAACAAGAGGACCCTGCCAGTGGACTAGAATTCTCAGATAAATGGAATGTGCAGTTCTAATCCAACCAGAAGCAATGCATGTGTGTTTCAGAATAGAAATAAGTGGAGAACTGCTTCCTAGAGAGGGACAAGTAGAGATCCCCAGATTTGATGATGAAATTATTGAGCCAAGTGAATAAAGTCATGAGCACAGGGAGTTGACTAAATCTCTAAGTATAGTTCTTTATGTAATCGTGTTAGTCTTTAGGCAAGGCAGGCATTTTTAACGGTGAGTTCCTATACTTTCAGGAGAAGAGTTGCTGTCCCTTTAGAAGGTTGTTAACATACTTTTAAAAGTTGTTTTTCTCTTTGTTTCAGCTAAGGCTCTTTGGAAAAACTTAAAAAGAATGAACCAAAATCATTGAGCATCACTCTGACTCCATTCTTTTTAGATGACCTGGAGTAGATTTGGCTCATTATTACAGTGCTAAATCCTCTGCCCAGAGGTGTTCACCTCTGCCATTTTTGTCTGAACATGTGATTGCGACCACGGGACAGAACATGCTCAGGAACATGCACACCACTATATATGATGATGAGTCTTTCCTATTTGAATATTGTGTGAGTCTCCCCAATAAAAGCCCTTACGTTTTTTCTTCTGAGAGAACACTGCTTGCAATAATTTGCAAAGAAATTAAGTGTTCTCCTTGTTGTAAGTAGTAAACATCTCTCCATCTCTCCATATTTTTATCTCCTGGTTGTGCTTATGGGCTTTATACGTTTCAAGAGGCAAACCTACTACATTTGGTCACAGTGGATAACTGTATGCCTCTGGTGTTCTTTTGCTTCTATCTAACCTAGATTATATTTCAATGAAGCAGAAAAAAGAAATGATGTTTAAAGCAGGCCATTGGGTATCTGTTTGTAGTTCAATTTTTGTTGGAGAGGTGTTTGAAATAGTTTGCTGCCATGAGTCACGTGTTTATGTTTTCATGTTTCCCAAATTATTCAGTGCACTCAGAAATGATACTCACCTGGTAGAATTTTAACATAATACCCAGAGCAGCACCTATGATGATTTTGTTGTATCTCCTGAATTCGGCCACCACAACAAACTCCCACTGAATTTGGAATGAATGGGATATACTTTTCCTCACAACAATGGTATCCAGGCTGGGGGTCATAGAGAACTCCATTACAACAAATCTGAAAGTTTGAAATCGTTTTTTAAAAAATGTCCATTTAATTAATAGCATTATATCTCATGTAATACAATTATTTTCTCATAAGGTCTTGATCTGAGATGACATCATGCATATTTCATAGGTTTAAAAAATGCATTTTCCAGCATAATTTAAATTCTATAAATAATGTTATCTGAGATACAGTACACCTTTTTTAAAGCATTCAACAACACTTTATTTTCTACTATAATACTCTATAAATATGAATTATTTTTGAATGTCAGTGCTACTAATGTAAAAGTTCTTTTTTTAATGGACACTTCCCCTCAAAAGTATATATTTATTTTAGTGATTGTTTAATTTGAAAACACTGTGTCTATGGAAACAATCTCTCATTGATCCTTCTTTTTTCCCTTAATAAATTGAATTTTCCTTAAACTTTATATGATCACTTATTTATGAACCTAATTTTCAGAAAAGGCAATCTCAATGGAGGTCTATCTGTCTGTGCGTCTGTATATCTATCTCATAGGCTACCACATTGAAAAAATTATATGGAAATTAATTTTGAAAAGTCCATTACCTCTGTGTTTACTCCAGGAGGAAATTAACTATTTGTATGTTTATTTGAGATCTGAGAAACTGACATGCTATATATACATCAGATCAAGCACTGTACTGAGTAATTCCTTATACAGCCTCAGAACATATAATTGGTTTAAGTTACATACTTAGGTATTTCCTGTGGTAAGCAAGATCCATGTAAAGAGGCACTTCCTTTTTTGTTTTGCTCATTGCTACCTCTAGTGCATAAAAACATTTGAACCAAGCTCAACACAGTACCTGTAGAATGTAACATCACTATGTCTTCAAGGGGGCTACTAGCTTAGTACTTCCATTATTTTCCGAAAGTTATCTAAAAGCAAAGAAATTGGCCTCAATTCCAAAGTCCACCCCTGAGGTTCTTCAGGTAGCCTGGCTAACTCAACTGTAATGAACTTTTTCTACTTCAGTTATTAGCAATGAGGATTCAAAATTAGTCTAATTTCAAGAATAAATTGGGCAGTTCTTTCCTTCAATGTGTATGAAAGGTAAATTTTGAAATTAAGTCCTAGTTTTAAAAACTAATTGAGAAATCTCTCATGTATCTGAGATTTACGCAGGCTGGTTAGGGTGCGTAACCTAACCATCTCTGTCTTGTTTCATGACATTGTTTGATGATAAAGCATTTAGTAAAGTGTCATTCACATATAGTATGTTTCTGGACACTTAAACAAATCTGGTCTTCTCTTTCAGCAAGCTTATCCAGTACTTCTCATTGTCTTTTGAAATAATTTCTCAAGAATTTATTTAGTGATGAGCCATTAGGACTGGCTGACTTTCAACCTTTCATTATCAATGTCATTCTCATTTTCCTTCATCCAACAAGAATATGCTTTTCTTCTCATCCACTCTGGCTTCCATCACTGGTGAGTCCTCAAAGGAACATTTCCAAGCAATTTTTTCTCTTGGGAGGTTTCCTAATAAACAGAATGTTTTCTAAATCTAATTCAGTCTTCATGTCATTGTCTCAGAAAGTATAAATGGGAATTTCAATAATCTGAACTGATTTGCATGTGGCTAATTTTCAAATCGGTTCCTTCTCCTTGCTCCATGGTTTTCAAATTAATTTTGTGATCAAATTATTCTCTAAGTATGGTCCCTGGACCAGCTGCAGATCACTTGGGAACGTGTTAGAAATGCAAATTCTCACCATCTACCCCAGACTACTGAACAGAATCTCTGGGAGTGGAACCTACCTTTCTGTGTTATAACAACTCCTTCAAGGCTGATTCACTGAGATTTCAGAACCATGGTTGGTAATCATGTGTAATCACATGGGGAAGCTTGAATAAGTATTTTAGGTCCCTCTGATGTTTATAGTGATTTAGCCAGAGGTCCTCAGACTCACAATAAAAGTCTCTTTTCTACTTCTTTGTAACCTCATTTCAGGAAATAGATAGCCGCACCTAACCCCAAGTCAAAACTTACAAATAAGCTTCTCTTGAAATTTTAATGGACTTCCTTATTTTCATTCACTGACAATACCTGTGTCACCTCTTAAGTCTTTAGAATAAAATGAAGACTTCCTATGAATCATCATTATGAATTGCATCTATTTTTAATGATTTATAAAATTTGTTTTGTAAGAATAGTAGCATGTGGTTTCTTTTTTTAAAAATTTAAAAATAATTTTTTATTTGTTCTTTTTAGGTATACATGACAGTAGAGTGTATTCTCACATATTATACATGCATGGAATAGAACTTATTCTAATTAGGATCTCATTCTTGTGGTTGGACATGATGTAGAATTTCACCAGTAGTGTATTCATATATGAAAATAAGAAAGTTATGTCTAGTTCATTCTACTGTCCTTCCTATTCCTGTGCCCTCTCCCCTTTCCCTTCATTCCCCTTTGTCTAATCCAATGAACTTCCATTCTTCCCTACTCTACCCTAATTATGTGTTAGCATCCACATATCAGAGATAACATTAGGCCTTTGTTTTTTTGGGATTGGCTTATTTCATTTAGCATAATAGATTCCATTTCCATCCATCTATGGAAAAGTGCCCATAATTTCATTCTTATTTATGGCTGAGTAATATTCCATTGTATATATACAACATGTTCTTTATCCATTCATCTTTTGAAGGGCACCTAGGATGGTTCCATTGTTTAGCTATTATGAATTGAGCTGCTATAAACATTAATGTGGCTGTGTCACTATATTATATTCCATGCATGTATAATATTTCAGAATACACTGATTTTAAGTGTTTGGGGTATATGCTGAGGAGTGGGATAAATGGATCAAAAGGTGGTTCCATTCCAAGTCTTCTGGGGAATCTCCATAGCGCTTTCCAGAGTAGTTGCAACAATTTGCAGTTCCACTAGACATGTATGAGTGAACCTTTTCCCCCACATTCTTGCCAATATTTATTGTCACTTGTGTTCTTGTAATTGCCATATTGACTGAAGTGAGATGGAATCTCGTTATAGTTTAATTTGCATTTCTCTAATTCCTAGAGATGTTGAACATTTTTTCATATATTTGTTGGCTGAATGTATTCTTCTGTGAAGTGCCTGTTTAGTTCCTTTGCCCATTTATTGATCTGTTTTTTTGGTGTTAAGTGTTTTGAGTTCTTTGTATATCCTGGAGATTAATGCTCTATCTGAGATAAAGGTGGCAAAGGTTTACTTCCATTCCGTAGGCTCTCTCTTCATGTTCTTGATGTTTCTTTTGAAGAATGTTAGATGATATTTGCCCATGCCAGTTTCCCAAAGGATCAATTTGCTTCCTCCCCCATTCTTCAATTTACATTTATTTATTATAAAAGCTTCTAGTCTATCTTTTCTTTCTTTCTCTCTCTCTCTCTCTTTTCTCATCTTAATATTTTTTCTTAATTGTTTTAAAATTAGATTGAATAGCTCTTTGTCATCTGGAAAAGTAATCAATTTAGGAATACTACACAAATAGTCATTTACTTGGTGCAAAGTCTCATTAAATTTCTTTGAAAGCTTACAAAATTAGTTTTTGGATATCAATGTACAAAAAAAGTGAGGAAACTATATAAATAATTTAACCTGAACATATAGAAACTATAAGCACGTATTATGCATTATTAATGTTCTGTTGTGCTCTGTTAATTCTTTCTTCATCTCATGACAGGTATATTTTAACTTAACATGAATAAGAGAATTTACTTTTTGATTTTTAGAATACAATTAAACTAAAACATTAACTTTCCTAGTTTAACTCTTTTTTGCTTTAATTTCACAGTACAGTTTAGAGATGAAACTATTATCAAATCCTTTATCAAACCTCAGCTATGATTATAAATTCTGGCCAGATCAGTTTTTATTTTGATGAATTTTTATCACCAGATAAACTTAAAGTATTAAATCATATGCCTCTATAATTATGCTTCACTTGTCAACTCAGCATTAGAAAGTACATGTTAAAATAATGGTAACAAAAAAATGAAGATTAAATTCCATATTTTCCTCAACATTTACATAAATTTTCTTTTTTTTATAGAGAACATTTTTAATGGGTGAATTTATTCCAACATTTTTTCCTCTAAGAAATTTATGTTTATGAAAGTATGTTCATTAGACAGTACATATTTAATGGTCTAAAATGATATAAAATTTAGTAATAACAACAATTTTGGAGACTGTCAAAAAATGAATGGTTGGTAACTGACTAGCTTTATTCATTGCTTAGATGGTAACTACTGCTAAACTTGTGTCAGCAATAGTAATTTGTAGTTTGATCCATATTGCTTCAATAATTCACTTTCTTAATTACTGCATTCTTTTGCAGTGAATCTTATGAATTTAACAGTAGCTTGAGTCATTGAATGTGTGATGTTGTTGATAAATAGGAACATTATTTCATTATATGAAATCCTACCTTCAAACTAAGGATTTTCCTGTGTCGTTTGTCAATAAAAGCCATTTACAAACTCCTCTCTCTGGCTGTATTATTGATCTGTTTCCTAAACAGCAACTAATATGAACATTAATCTACAAATGACCATAATTCTAAAATATTTCTGACAAATCTTGAAAGGTCCTGTTCACAGCTACTCATCAGTGTCATGTAAACAAACATCCATTTGTGGATGAATGGATTTGTTGTAAAGAAAATTTCAAGTGCCCCAATCAAATACAAATTTGGGAGGTTCCTTATCATTCTAATAAACTCATATTTCCTGTAAAGATGATGAAAAATGGAAAGGCTAAAATGCTCATGAGGATGACAGGATTTTTATAAGCATCCTTTCTTCTCCAAGGGGTCTTCATAGAACAGTGGTAGGAGCATCTATCATGATACAACATGGCCGAAGGAGCAAGGGCTTCTGCCTGGAATGTTCAGTGAGGAAAACATTTCACTGACTGGTTTGAAAAGGTTTACCTTAGCTTCAGGAGAGTAGCAAATGTGCCCACAGATACTTTCAGATTTTTGACACTTCACTGCCTTGCAGAGTTCCTCCTTGTGGTCCTCCATTAACTTCTGGGTCTTAGGGCATGAATGCCATATTTTCCGTAAAAGATCATATCCAAGTATGATGCCATTTGGCTTCTCTGGAGACACCCAATCAATTTGAAGGGATCTGCAACAGACAGAATAATCAATACTTCTGAAAAGACAATGTTTAACATAGGTTGGCTATCAGCCAACCCTATTTTTCAATTCATCTTCCAGATTAGTCAAAAGGTCTATTTCTTCAGGAACTTCCAAATTGAAAAGTAGAAGGAATAGATATTTATGTGATTTTAATACATACTAATATGTATTTACACTCATACATGCAACTACCATATAACATGCTTTGAGAATCAGTTATTTTTTAGCGTTTAGGAGAATAACACAAAGTGAGTCCAGCTGTTTAACTAGTTTAATTTCCAAAATAAGAAAATATCACTGTGACTAATTGGGGGAAATCAACATGATATTTGGTTTGCTAATCAAAGATAAAATACAAATAACATGAGTCGGTAAACCGGGTGAAAATTAGAATGTGTGAATCAGCCAGGTGCGGTAGCACATGTCTGTAATCCCAGAGCCTCGGGAGGCTGAGGCAGGAGGATCTCAAGTTCAAAGCCAAGATCAGCAAAAGCGAGATGCTAAGCAACTCAATGAAACCCTCTAAATACAATACAAAATAGGGCTGAGGGTGTGGCTCAGTAGTGGAGTGCTTTTGAGTTCCCCTGGTACCAAAAAACAAGAATGTGTTGAACCTAATCCTTACCTCTATCTGCCTTCTCCTTTGCCTTAATTTGCTAGGACTAGTGATATATAATACATGGCTGCTAAATAATGCAACTGGAAGACAGCTGTGGGATTTTTAGCTAATTTCAGTTTTCCTGGCACAGCTGCCACCTTCTTCGTTCTTTTTCCTTTCTGCTGCTATATGAGATGTCTGCAACTTTAGTAATCGTTGTATATGGTATTGCTGAGACAATGCCAACCATTATCTACATCTGGAACTTTCTACCTAAGTCTCTATTGTTGGGGTTTGTTACTTGCAGCCAAAATAAATACACAAATTTATAAAATCCATAATATCACGAACTTCCTTTAAATGCACTTTAATATATCTTCATTTTTGAATCATCTAAGTCAGTATTTTTTCTCCAATAACTCTTTAACTAGCATGATCAGATATGTTTTTTGTTCGTTGATGTAGGAATTGGAAATTCCCATAACAAATACTTTTAAACCATGGTCTTAAAGAAAATAATCTGATTTTTAAAAATTGACCTACAATTTCATTTAAAACCCAGATATACTCTTTTTTTTTTTTTTGCAGGGGTGGTATACAGTGAGGGTATAACGTCTGACCAAACTTTACTACATTTCCAATAATCTATTAATATTTTATTTGCTGTAGCAAATGAGATCATAGTGTAAAACTGCCCACAGAGGAGACAACTCTGAATAAAATGATTACTCTTAGGTTAAAGGTACAGAACTTGAATTCCACACTTAAGTCTGCTTGCTGGAAAGATACTGCTTAGATCCCACCTGTGTATCACCTTTAGAGTTTTCTTAACAAGCCCTACATGCAGGAAGTACAGTTTTCAATAAAGTCTCAGAGATTTAAACATGACACATTCTTGCTATAGAGCATGGCAAGAAAATCCTTCTCTTTGTAAATGTAAAAATAATTAATTTTGTTCTCATTGTTTCCAAAAGATGAGTGGAACTCTGACATTCAAGATCAATTCCTTTTTTATAATTCTTGAATTTCCAGCCATAACATTTAACCAATTAGGAATAGTTACAGGCTGCCTTTATTACAGAAAACATTCCAGTAGGTGCTTCAGAAGAAAGCAAGTGCATATGAGCTTTGTCTCTATACTTTAAAAGTCTTACCATAAATTCTAAGAAAAACTTATATTGATCATTTTCCTGCCATTGTGTAAAATAACATTTTTATCATATATTTTATTTTTGTACTGGGAATTGAACCCAGGGGCACTTAACCACCAAATTAGATACCCAGCCCTTTTATTTTTTATTTTGACACAGGGTGTCACTAATTTGCTGAGGGCCTCGCTAAATTACTGAGATTGGCTTTGAACTAGTGATCTTCCTGCCTCAGCTTCCTGAGTCCCTGGAATTATAGGCATGCTCCACCACACCAGGCTGTACCTGTTATTTTAAGGAGAAGTAGATCTTCATAGACCAAATTCCTGGACCCCACCAGAATTTCAAATGCTGTTACATACAAGGAATTCAGTTAAGCCCAAACATTTACATTAAAAAGCAAGATAAACCTTGACACTTTAATAGACAATTGAAAAATTATTGTTCCATCTTCTTTGGGTACAAATATAACACATTCTGTAAGAAGACTCTGTAGATAGGAAATTAATGTCACCTATGAGAAAACAGTTTCATAGGTGACTAGGATAGTTGCTATTATAATTCAAAAGTATCCAACTTTCCAATTAATTCTACATTCTACCGTTACATATATTTTATTCATCACATAATTAACTGCAGAAAAGACTATATTTTAGTGATATTCAAGGGTCTGAGTTATCCACAAAAGGTGGTGAACCAGAAAGATTCAGAAAATACCAGGCAGAATACTATGACATTGTGACTTCTTGTGCAACATAACCACAAGTGAGACTACCTACATGTTTATTGATAAAATGAACAGTTTAGCTTTTGAGAATTTAAACAAGTGACATGAAGGCAAATGATCAAAGAAAAAGAAAGGATTTAACATCTGTCTATCTCTCATTGGAACCAACTGGAGGAACAATGGAATCTTTTGGTTGTTGATTTGAAAATGAAAGACATCTCTGAGAAATATGCACCACTAGTAATGGGATTAATGGTTTCATTGCTTTGATGTTTAAGAACAAAATAGGAGCAACATTCTTAAATCCTAAGAGTGAGTATAAAATATTGGTGAACACAAGCTGAAGTTGTGTATGTGTGTGTGGGGTTGTATACTCATGCAGACACATAAACTGAGAATTTTTGATTGGATCTTTTTCTTAGATTTTTTTTCATGAAATAACTATGAGTCTAGTTAGCTTTCAGAGCAGTAGGAATTGAAGTTTAATATGCCTTAAATAGCTTCTAATAAAAGCCACCATGTCTATGCACATTGTGTTACTTGAAGTCATTGTGCAGGCAGACATTCTAGTTGGACATTTTTAAAAAATTCTGTCACATTGATAATAGGATTATTACTCTTCTTCTACGACACTACATAATATTGTGGCCATGCCCAGGGGATTCATTATTTTCATTTGTCGCTTCAAGAAGTACAAAATATCATAGAATATAGAAAGTAGCATGGGAAAAATACTGACACAGGTGAATGACAAAACAATACAATAATTTTTATGAAGAGTTAGGTTCACACTGGTACTTTAACACTTTTTTCTAACGTTTTATTACTATTTTGTCAAAATGTCCTTGTTTGGGCCAAAGGAAAAAAATCATGTACCCTAAAATATCTTCTCACATATTAAATTCTCACATATTAAATAACTTCAGATTGTTGATCAGTTTTACATAGGCCTTTCTTTTTCTATTCCACTTGGTTACTTTTGTCACTCATTCTATGTAGAACTCAAGTTCTTCAACAGTATTTTAGATTATGGTTATCAAAAATGATCAGAAAATTTTAATATAAGATGACACAAATGGATTTTGACAATGTATTAATTCTTTGCTCTTAAATCAAGTCATTGAATATTTAATTTTCCTACTGGGATGTGTAGTAAAGGTTGTAGTGGTTGAAAATCAATACTCAAAACCCATGTCCTTGAGTAACAGGGAATATAAAATATGCATACATGAAGCATGTGAGATGTTATCTAACAACATAAAATCAGGTGTTTTCAAAGTATAGTTCAGGATACAATCATAAAAGCACATAAGAAAAGGCTACTGTATGATAAACTCACCAAGGAAAGTTTCATAGAAATGGAGGCAAACTTGTATTGGTTAAGAAGAGGATGGGAAGAATTTGGTGCAGGAAGACCAACATAAGCATAAGTTAGAGACAGGAATCAACTTGACTAATAAATGATCCACATCCAGCAATAATGGAGAATACATTTTAACACATGAAAAAGTACTGGGGTTCCTCAGATATATGTTGAGGAGTTAGTAAAATAGGGTAATTGTGCAGAGTTGTCACTAGTAAAATCAAAAGCCTCTTTAGAATTAATAGCCTGGTAAATTAGAATGGAAGTAACCAAGGGCAGGAGAAATGTTGGTAACCTAAATGTGATAGAATGTGAATTTTGGATTTCCTCTTATTTAGGAATTGCAACTATTGCTCCAAATTGAGGATAGCAGATAATGAGTTTCTTCATTTAAGAGTGGAAAGTTTTTCTCTTTTAAAGGGAATATCAAGGTTCTGCTAAGTTCTAGGTATAACATTGACCCATAACCCTAACCAACCCAAATGAACAAAATTTGAGGGGAGTTTCTGAAAGCATAAACTTTATAATAAATGTTTATTAAATACCTAATGTAAAACCAGGCATCATTCTGTATTTATCAGTGACCCAAACAGATAAAGTTATTTTTGTCATAAAACTCACTTTTTTTTGAGGAGATAAATAGTACACAAACACATAAATATGTAATGTATCAGGGTAAAAAATCCAGTAGCACTGGAATGTACAGGATATTAAAAAATTAGATCAGGTGGATGTTGGTAGGATGGAATACGATATTGCAAATTATACAGGATTTTGTAACATATGAAAATGAATTTGGATTCATTTTTGAGTGTGTTGGAAAATCATCAGCAGTTTCTGAACTGAGAAATGGAAAAGGAGTTACTTACTTAGCACCCCCACCCATTGCCATTCCACACACATATTCTAGGCTATTGGAAGAAGTTTCAAATTCAACACTCAGAAATTGAAAGAGGAGAAATTGGAAACACTTTCTTCTCATAGTTAGCACTTAACTGAAGTGCAGAAATGTCTAAGCCCAATCTGTTGCTGTCTCTGCAGAGAAGTGTGGCAAGTAGGTCTTGAGACAGTTTAACACGGACTCCTGGGTTTGGCATTTTGGAAAGCACGGAAAATGGTGCTTGTTTCTTAGAGGATTCTGATGGCTAGCAATGAGCCAGAACAGCTCTGCAATAATAAGACTAGAGTGACACAGTATAAAGCCACACACACACACACACACACACACACGCATTCATATAATAAGTTCCTATGAGTCAAGTGAATGCTTGGCAAAATGGCTGGACTTGGCTACCTTGAAGGAACATTTATCAGGATGGCAGACTTCTGAGATTAGACAAGTCTTTGGGAACTTCTGTGCTCCTGGCACCACAGAGATCAAATGCAGAGGACAACACTCATGTCAAGAAATTCAGTCATGTGGATACCCTCCTGGGGACCTCTCAAGGAAAACATAAAATTGTCCATGAAAACATCACCTGACACACAGAGGGCTACGCTATCACTCCCCAATGCTGACTGTGAAATAATAAAACCATAACACCAGGGAGAGACACACTAGCCAAAAGGGAATAGGAGAGAAAGCTAGGGAAAGAGCAAGCTACAATCAGGCATGACCCTGAAAAACAGGAGAAACTTTAAACTAGATATGAGTTCAATATATTTCTGAAGATAGAATTGGACTTTTTTTTTTTTTGGCACCAGAGATAAAACTCAGGGGCACTCGACCACTGGGCCCCATCCCCAGCTCTATTTTGTGTTTTATGTAGAGACAGGGTCTCACTGAGTTGCTTAGCACCTCGCCTTTGCTGAGGCTGGCTTTGAACTCGCGATTCTCCTGTCTCAGCCTCCCTAAGTGCTGGGGTTATAGGCGTGTGCCACCACGCCCGGCTAGAATGGACTTTTTAATACTTGACCATGAATCTTAATTGCTGAAGTGAGACTCATAACTAAAAAGAATTTGAAAGGCATAAGATGTTCCCTGAGAGGTATTTGGGAGTTGAGAATAAGACTCAAGTATATTTAAGGCCATAAGTAGTAAATGAAAAGTAAAGCTTTTTCATCTTTACATCTAATTGAGTTTAGACAGCTCCAACACTTTGTATAAACTAAAATGATGAAAGCATGGAACGAGGTGTGGATGGTGGAAATAGAGGAACATATATGAGAAGATGCTTTAAAAGAACATATACCACACTTAGGGAGGCTGAGACAAGAGAATCACGAGTTCAAAGCCAGCCTCAGCAATGGCAAGCCACTAAGCAACTCAGTGAGACCCTGTCTCTACATAAAAACACAAAATAGGGCTGGGGATGTGGCTCAGTGGTCAAGTGCCCCTGAGTTCAATCTCCAGTACAAAAAAAATGAACAAAAACATATACTAAAATTGACATTTAATGAACTCAGGAAATTTTATAAAAGAGTCAAAGGTATGTATTTTTTATAATATGCAGGATGATGGTGCTTTTGCTGAAAATGGATGTTGGGAAAAAAGATGAATTCAGTGAGAATTTACTTTTAGCTCATGGCTATGGAAGTGACCAGTGGATATCACAATAGAAAATCAAGCGGCAACTGGATATATGGGACTAGGGTTTAAAGAAACAATAAGGTCAGAAGGCTTTTAGACGTCAGTAGAACTAAAATTGTAAGAATGTTTGAAATGAGCAGGAAGGTGAGTCTTTCTATTAAAGACAACTAGAATTAAAGAGTGAGTCTATAATACAAGAGAGCCAGAGACAAAGTGAATAGAAGAGAGCCAATGGCCAAAATAAATGAGGAGAAAGAACCGAATTTTTCTAAGAGACATGAACACCACCTGAGTGAATGAACTGCTTCTGTGGGAGCTACAGGTAGTAGAAAGTTAAGAGGAGTTTGGAAAGGAGAAAGAGATGAGGAAATGGAAGTAGTGATAGCAATTTTGAGAATAAGCTTCAGTGCATGTCTGTAATCCTAGTGACTCAAGAGGTGGAGGCAGGAGGATTGCAAGTTCAAAGCCAGTCTCAGTAACTTAGTGAGACCCTGTCTCCAAAAAAAAAAAAAAAAACCGGCTGGGGATGCGGATGTGGCTCAGTGGTTAAGTGCCCCTGGGTTCAATCCTTGGTACCAAACAAACAAACAAATAAAAACAAAAGAAAAGAAAAACAAAAACAAACAAAACTTCATATTCTGTGAGGTCTTCTCAAACAATGAGTTTGAGAATTAGAACTAACTGGCTATCAAAACAATACGATGTTTTGAAAGCCATTGTGATGAGATCTATACAACAGTACTAAATGTACTCCAAATTCTCTCCTTTGAGTCCTTCCTGTATCTTTTAAAGATTTCAGCAGAAAATTCCAGTTCAAATTAAAAGTTATCTTCATTCACCCAAATTAGTTAGGGAAGGATTTTAGAATATGAGTAAGGAATAGGTGATTTATTATATATTCTAAAGTCCAATATTTTTCCTCTTAAAACAAACAAAAACATGACTTTAGTGTTTTATATAAAATGTTAAGATCACTACTTCAGTGTAAGCTATCAGTCCCCAAACTAAACAAAACAAGAACAACTACAACAAAAACTGGGAAAGAAAATCAAGGATGGTTTTGATAGGGGGTATTCCTAAAAAACTCTTGTGTTAATGCAGGAGGTAAAATAATTAGATTATGAAAGTTATAACAAAATCAGTTCATCCTAATTGAATGGACTAACTGGGTGGTAACTATAGGCAGGTGAGGCATAGCTGCAGGAAGTGAGTCCCTGGGTGTATGCCTTAGGGATTATATACTTTATCCCCCTGGCTTCTTTCTCTTTGTCTTTCTGCTTCCTGGCCTTCATGAGCAGAACAGCACTCCTCTGCCTGCCCTTCTACCATGATGTTCTATCTCACTTTGACATGAGCAATGAGGTTGGATGACCATAAACTGAACCTCAGAAATCATGAACTTTTCCTCCTCTAAATTTTTCTTGTATGTTGGTCACAGTGACTAAAACCCTACTAATACAGAAGAGATTCCCTGATATCTCTTATAGTATGAAAAAATGAAAGCCTCACAGTTTAACCTCAAATTTGGTTTGAGGCAAAAAGGGAGAAACTCTTTTATCCATAAGCTCTGACCTCTTGTGCCATACTCAACTTCAAGTTCAGGAATTTCAAAATATAGAGGGATTTATGAATGATGATAGTGATTCAACCTTCATTTAGAGACATCCAGCCTATGCTGCTATCATAAAGATTTCTGAAAAGTTGGTATATAAAAATATCTTTGCTGTCATTCAGTATCTTGAGGCAAATTTTAAAACAATTATTTGTGAGCACTAAAAAGACATTACATCTCAGACTCCTCATCAATAATACAGCCCCAAACTCAGTTGAAACTGAAAAAACTTGCTATCGTTCCAATTAAAGGCAATAAAAGACATGATCTGCATTCTCTCTCTGCCTTCCCTTGAGCTTTGTACCTGGAAATCACTCATTTTTGGAATCCTAGCAGTAATGTAATAAAATCTCATTATTGTTTATGTTCTTCTCTTAGCTTTTCCTTCTATGAAGAATAAATAAGTCAACTTCACAGGGAGCCCAGTACCAAGTGAAGTTGTCAGCTGGAGTGTCTGTCATATTTCAATCAAAGCTGGAGCCAGCCAGCTATCTTCATCCAGCAGTCTCTACATTCTCGAGGACCAGAATTAATGAATTAGCTATTGATTAAATTCCACTCTAGCAAATCCACCAAGGCAAATAAATGAACTACCCAGGGCACGTGTAGGCCATGGCCAGACATGTCTGGGCTATTGATCAGTAGTTAGTATTCTTTGGGGATACAGAAGCAGCTGATGATAATATGACAAGTACAGAATATGCAATGTGGAAACTGTTTCTGGAGAAGCAACTTATAAAGCTGGAAGGGTTCATCTGATCTTCCTACAGCTATGTTCTATGGTATCTCTGATTTATATACATTAGGAAAATCATGCATAAGGACGTGAACAACAGATGATGTAGTCAAGAACAAGGAATAAATAAAGGCCAGGAACAAGGAGGAGTTGAAGCATTCTATGAATATGACCAAACAGACTTGTGTGTTATCTATATATGACATTGAAATATATAAAAGTTAAATTTTAGTGACTTCTGCATTTTACCTAAAATAGAAAAGGAATATATAAAAAAGTATACTTTAGGAGAAACCAAATTATTTTCAATGCCATAGAAGTGAACCTAGTTTACCAATAGTTTTGTAGAAAGACTTCACATTTGATTTTGCAGATTTCTAACATAAAAGAGATTTTTAAAAACCAGAATAGAAACATAATTAACAAGTATACATTGCCAGAAGTATAATGAAATTACACAAACAATAACCTGCACACAGGAGGCTAACTGCTTTGGTGTTGGTTGTATTTTGATTAATGGCTTGGCAGCTTATACCTGCTCATTAAGAGTCTTGCCTTTGGATATTGTTATTCTGCTACGATGGATCATTTTACGAAAGGAAAAATTTTACATGCCAATATTTGGTTGTGAATGATTTCTAACAAGTTTTTGCTAGATCTCTGACCAGGGAAAAAAGAAAAAGAAAAAGAAGTCAGCCAAAGGCATTGTAATAAAGAAAAACATGGTGCTGCTTATGGTCTATCTTTCCCACTGATTACAACCAGAAAGTCTGCATACATCACTAAACATGACTATCTGAGGACCCTGAAAAGGCAATAGCAGGCAGATCTGAAAGGAACCACACATGGAAGAATGAAATGTTACAGAATAATTTTCCTATTTTTCTCTCCCTGTTTTATCTTGCATCTTTAACCAAAGAGCAGCACCACTATGAAACTGTAAACTGGGCAATCAAAACCTCAAAGAAAGTCAATCTTTCTGGCTGGAGTACTTGGAACAAAAAATACTTTTCAAGCCAGAGAGTGCATGGGAAATTCCCATTTTGTTTTGCTTTGTTTTCTTTTTTCCTTTGGGTCTTGTCCTGACAATAATTCCAGTGAAAGAAGAGCACTGTGGCATTTGTGGCCAAATAGGAATCCAAAACCTCAAGGAAACTCATTTGTTTTAATTCAGAGGAACCAAAAAAGGCGGCCCTTGTGGAGCAAAGAATATGGATGAAGGAGGATAAGACTCTGTTATTTTCTTTCTATTTTTCTATCACCTGATTGTCCCAAATAGCAGCTCCATTTCTGCAAACTGTAAGGCAGGTGGGAGTTAAAAATTCCACGAGAGACTATCATTACCATAACTACAAAGTGAGGAAGAAATCTCAGAGAAAGCTAGAAGATATCCTAAGTATATAAATGAACCAACAAAAGTACCAAACCCACTCTAAGTGGCATATTTATAGTTGCCTCACATGCATAACATATTCAAATGGTGTAGCAAAGCAATGAATTCTGAACTTTTACACAATTCTCCAGCTAAATCTCAAATAAGCCACTAAGAAAAGCATGCACAGGACAGATGTAATGTAGCACAGAAAAGATTTTGAAAAATGAATTGATTGTTTTAGTTATAGACAGAGCAAGACAGAATTTGCAGTGTGAAGCTAACCAATTGATCACCTGCTTAAAAAAAAAATAAAAGAACCCCCCAAAACATAAAAACAGACATTCTTCAGAGGATTTTTAACAGGACTCAAATTATCACAACCTAATATTCAAAATGTTCAGGAAATAATTCCAGATCACTCAAAATTACACTAATCACAAACAGTCTGGAGCAGTTATATTAATATCAGACAAAACAGATTTAAGAACAAGGAAATGATGAAAATAGAGATCACACAAAAATCAAAAGGTCAGTTGAGCAAGAGAATAAGCCTCAATGTGCAAGTAACCAACAATAAAACATTAAAATACATGAAGCAAAACCTACACCTGAAGAATAAATAGATAAATTCACAATTAAATTTTAAAACTTCAAATCTCCTCTTGCAATAATGGACAGAATAACCAAGAAGGAAATGAATGTATGTGCCGATGATCTGAATGTTGCTCTCATTCAACTTGCTTTTATAAAACTATGACAAAAACATAATACACATTCTCTTCAAGGGTGCAATGCATACTTACCAAGATAGATCATATTCTGTGCCATGAAACAAATCTTAACTAATTTTAAAGAACTGAAGTCATAAATTATATTCTCAGACCATAAGAGAATTAGAATAGAAATCCACACAGAAATATCTGGAAAATCCAAAATGCTCAGAAATTAATAACTTTTCAAATAATCTATAGCTCAGAGAAATTTAAGGGAAATTACAAATATTTTGAGTAAATTAAAGGAGAATGCAACATTCCAAAAAAATTGTGTGAGAATTGAACAGAGCAGGGCTTTAAAGAAAAATTCACAGTAGTCCAGGCTGATAGGGAAAAAAAAAATTGGAAGAAGAAAAACAAAATCTCAAATCAATAACCTAAGCTTTCCTCTTCAAGGAACTAGAGAAAGAACAACAAAGCAAGAGCAAGAAAGAAACCAATAAATAAAAAGCAGAGCAGAAATTAATGGGATGGCAAATAGAAACTAATACAGAAAACCAATAAAATCAACACATGTTTTTCTGAAAAGATCTACAAAATTGATCAAACTCTTAGGTGACCAAGCAAGAGAGGACACCTGTTACCAGTATTAAAAATAAAAATGTGCAAATCAAATCAGACTCTAGAAACAACTTTTTGAGCTGGGCACAGTGGCACGTGCCTATAATCCCAGCAACTCTGCAGACCAAGGCAGAAGGAACATGAGTTCAAGGCCAACCTGGGTAACATAGCAAGGCCCCATCTTAAAACAAAAAAACAAGCAAATTACTACTTTCTGCCCATAAATCTGACAAATTTGGTGAAAATAATCAATTCTTGTATATACATGATAACAAATTTCACTTGAAAAAAAATAGCCTGAATCACTTCAAATTATTAAGGAAACTGAATTCTGAGTTAAATAATCTTTCTCCAAGGAAAACTTCATAAAAAAGTAAATTTAACTTGTAAGTTCTATCAACATTTAAGAAATAAATAATGACAGTTTTTACATAATCTCTTCTACAAAATGTGAGAAAGGAATATTTCTCAACTCATTTTATGGGGACAGAATCACCATGATTCCCAAAACAGAGAAAGAAAAAAAGACACAGTCCAATGAGTTTTATGAGTATAGATAAACAAGATAATATTAAATTGTATCTATCCATCACTATGCAAAAAGGGAAATATGTTACAACCAAGTGAGGTTTATCCATAGACTACAGATTAATTATTTGAAAACCAATTGATATAATTAACCATCATATGAATTTAAAAAGTGGAAAAACACATTTGACAAAATTCTATATTCATTTGTAATAAAAACATTCAGCAAATTAGAGACAAAAGTTTAATTCTTCAACCTGAAGAAAGGCATCTCCTGAAATCCATAGGTAACATCATAGTTAATGGTAAAAGACTGAAAGCTTTCTTTCAAAGATTGGGAATAAGTCAAGGATATGCTTTTGTCACTTTGTTGAACTAGACAGTGCAATAAAGCAAGAAGAAGAAATAAAAGGCACGCAAATTGAGAAGAAAGAAAGAAAAGTTTCTTTTTATAGAAGATCTATGTAGAACTCAGTAAGCTATGATAAAACTTCTAAGACTCATAGTAAGTTTAGCAAAATTCTGAATACAAAAATCAATTGTGTTTCTATACACTAACAACTTTAATTTGTTTTTAAAAAGCATTAATAATATTGGCCAAATTATATTGTTATATTTTGTGCATATGTGAATATGTAATAATAAATCCCACTATTATGCACAATTATAATACACTAATAAAAATTATGGGAAAAAAACAATAGCAGTATCCCAAAAGAAAATAGGTACAAATCTAATAAAATATATGTAGCATTGTTATAATAAATTCTATAACATATTTTTGAAATAAATGAAAGAATATCCAATTAAATGAACAATATACTGTGCCTACAACTTGGAACATTTAATTTTGTTATGATGTATATTCTCAACTGATTGATCCACAGATTCAATGTGATCCTAATTAGATTAA
Source organism: Geosciurus inauris (assembly GCA_004024805.1). NCBI lineage: Eukaryota > Metazoa > Chordata > Mammalia > Rodentia > Sciuridae > Geosciurus > Geosciurus inauris. The sequence goes on along the minus strand of PVHX01000192.1, from coordinate 19,070 downwards.
CAGAAAGGTTGTGTTTTACATATCAACAAGCTCTTTGCAAAATTTATACAGAAAGGAAAAATAATGAGAAAAACCAAAACAATTTTTAAGAAGGTTATAGTTGGAATACTCATACTATAAAACTATAATAATCAAGATAATAAAACATTGGTAAATAGATATATATGTACTGATCAATTGAATAGAAATGAGTCCATAGATGACCAACAAAATGTGTTTAAATTGATTTTTAAGAAAGCTTTAAAAAATATTCAGTGGAGGAAAGAGTCTTTTCAAACAATTGTGTTGGAACAACTGGATCTTCACACCTCAGTTTGAATATTAACATGAAATAAATGAAAATAAAATGATTTATAGATATTAATTGAAAATGTAGACACATAAAAGTTCTAGATGAAAGTATAGGAGAAAATGTTTCCAAATTTTGATTCAAGGAAGGATTTCTTTGATACATCAAATGTACAAACAATAAAAGAAAAAAATAACAGATCAGATTGAAAATTTAAATTTCTTTTTTGGCAAATGATACATTTAATTAGATTAAGTAGATTAAAATAACAAACCACAGACTCAAGAAAAATATTTGCAAATTATCTGATAAAAATCATATCCAAATAATATATTTTAAAACTCAACAATAAGCAAACAAAGAGTCTAATGAACAAACTGGCAAGATTTGAAGAGGCAGTTTGCCATATTGGGTAGACCAATGCCAATAACACATGCAAAGATATTATTAGTCATGAGGGAAATGTAAATTAAAACCAAGATAATGTACAACCAAATATCTGTTAAAAATAGATATTATAAAAAGAGAATACCCAGTATAACATCAAGCTTTAGCAAAAATATAGAACAACTCAAACTCTCATACAATGCTAGAAGAAATACAAAATGTTACAGCTATTTTATAAATCATTTGGCAGTTTCTTATAACTCAGAAATCCAACTCATTTACCCAAGTGAAATGAATGAAAATGTAAGTTTACACAAAATGCTGTTTATAAATGTTTATGGTTATATTATTTGTAGTCATGAGCAGCTGAAATCTACTCAAACTATGCACAACTTGTGATGCTTTCTTATAATAGAATACTACTTCACAACAAAAAGTAACAACTATAATATGAGAAATGAATCTTCAATGCATTGTGCTAAGTTAAAGAAGCCAGATGTAAACTGCTATTGTACAATTTTACATATGGTATAATATGGAAATGCAAAATTGTGGAAATTAGAACAGAGCAGTGTTTGCTCAATTTGGGGAAGGATGGCAGAGGAGTTGACAGTGAAAGGACACCATGAGGGAATATTTGGACACAGTGGAACTATTTAATATTTTGATTAGGATGGTGTTTCCACACTCTATGCATTTGTCAAAACTCATAGAACTATGGAGAAAATGGAGTGAATTTTACTATGTATTAATTAAAACATTTTGAAACCTAAAAGAATAAGTAAACAAGTTCAGGAAACCAGAATCTTTTCAGAAGTTTCATTTGTTATCATGAATAGGCTACTCTCTTCACATACTTGTCAGTTTTTAATAGAATCTATATTATTTCTCATGTCATATCTTAAACTGTTTTTACTCAAATCTCATATTTCATTGACATGTGGTTGACTATGGCATATTAAGTTGAGAACATTTTTAAAAATTCATTTTTAATTTTTAAAAAATTGACAGATATGTATGATGTTATTATGTACGATATAATGTGTTGAAGTATATAAACATTGTGAGATTAAATCTAGCTAGTCAGCAGATGCATTACCTAACATAGTTCTCATTTTTATGATGAGAGAACCTAACATGCACTCTCCATAGTTTTCAATATTATGATATATTGTCATTAACTATAATCATATTGCTATATAATAGATCTAAGAAGAGCATGGGAGTGGGGTGCGGTGGTGCACGCCTATAATCCCCACACTTTGGGAGACTAAAACAGGAGAATTGCAAGTTCAAAGCCAGCCTCAGCAAGGCGAGGCACTAAGCAACTCAGTAAGACCCTGTCTCTAAATAAAAACAAAATAGGGCTGGGGATGTGGCTTAGTGGTCAAGGACGCCTGAGTTCAATCCCCAGTAACAAAAAAAAAAAAAAAAAAAAGACCATGGGAAGATATTGGTAAATAGTTTTTTTTTTAACTAAAAATTTTGAAAGCATCATTATATTATCTTCTGCCATTGAATACTACTGTTTACAGTCTGATAATTGGATTCAAATTCCCATCCATACATACCTAATCTGTCTTTTCTTCCTGGAAGTTTTTTGAAGGTGTTTTTAAAACTTGGTGTTGAGCAATTTCTGGATAAAATCCTTTTATAAGAAATTCCTTTTCAGTCATTGTGTTGCTGTTTGGGGCATCTTTTAATATACACATCAGTGATTTTGGTTCTGGGATATTTTCTTTGCATCTTTCTTTGATTATTTTTTCCTCTTTTGTTTTCTCTTTATGTAGTTTTTATTTTTCAAGTGTTAGACTTCCCAGATGTTTTCTAATTTTCTTTTTATTTCTTTGTTTTCAATTGCACTTTCAGAGCCATTCCCTCAGATTTTTTTCCAAAGTTTCAATACAGTTTTCATATTTCTAATATTCATGAGGTACATCGCCTCCTGCCACCTTTTGATTATTTCTTTTCAGAAGTATCCTGTTTTGTTTCATGGATAGAAGACTTCCTTTTATTTCTTTGAGGTTCTATTTTTTTCTCACACATATTGCTTCTGGGTCTTTTAAATAATTTCTTTAGTTTATTTTGGTCTACTTAGTTTTAAGAGTAAGGCATCAAAATAAGCTGACTAGATTTATAGACAAGTGAGACTTATTGATTGATATACTCATTGGATGTCCAGTGGGTGAACGTCTTTTTTATTGTTAGAGGATCCCTATATGCTAATAGCTGGAGGTATTTTATTTGGAGTCATTTATTCTCTTCTAGAGAAGAATGTTCAATCTCCAGTAAGGAACCTTTTATCGCTGACCACTTGCTTTTGAGAGCAGAAGTAGGAAAAGTAGTCAAGTGCTCCACCATCCATACTGTAGCTCTGCTTTCTCATTGCTTTTATCTCTGTCCCTCACATCAGCTTCCCTGTGCCTTGTATCCCTAGTTCTTATTGCCATTGTTAAGTTTCTCTGAAGAATAAATGTCTCATCCCTGGTGGGAGGATTTTACCTTATAGGGGAAAATAAACAGACAATTGGATGCATGTGTAGGAATAAGGGACCATGGGTACCACTTGCCCTTTTTTTCTTAAGGCTTTCAGATAATCTCATGATTTCAGGTTAGAACCTTACCCCCTCCCTGCCTCTTCACAATCCTTAAAGCCTCTCAGTGCTCGGCCACTCAGAGTCTGCAGGAAAATCAGCTTATTTCCTGTCACTATTCCCTTGTGCCAACCATTATATTCTGGTTGTAAATTTCTCCAGTGGTCTTTGTCATTTGCCTCTCCCTTATAAACAGTGATTTCAAAATGGTGTGGAAATCTCTTGTTGCTGCTTCTTTCCCTGTCCTTGCTCTTGGTGCATAATGTTCTTTTAAATGGTCTTGCTATTAATTTAATGTATTTGGGTGAAATATTTAACCACAATGAAAGTCTCTTTCCTCTGTTATCACCTGTAAGAATCATCTTAAAGGAAAAAACATCCTAGAGACACAGACACATTTGTTCAGTTTCTCATAAAGTTTAGAGATTATTTTTAGCAACATATAAATATGTAATTTAAGACATACTCCTTTATGTCATTCACCTGGGTTTGAGTCAGGGGATGCTAGCAGACAATAATTTGACAATATCCACCCACCTAACTGTAATTCTTCCTTGAATTTTTCTAGAAATAACTCAAATGTCACATCTTCCAGGATGCCTTCACTGATAACCCTGCGTGGAATTTGGAATTTTCCTCTTTATGCTTTTCTTGCACATTGGCAACCTCTATTATGACTTTTTATCACATTGCCTTATAAATATTTATTTAGGGTAGTGTCTCTCATAGTGGACTAGATACTTTACAAATTTAGGATCATGTCTTATTCTTTTCTGTATTACTTTTGCCTTTTATTTTATTATAGTCATAAATATGTTTCATTAAGTAATAAATAATGGTCTCTGGTGCTCATTTAACTTGACTATTTCCTCCCTGCATGAGAGGCAGTGGATACCAGAGTAAAAATATATGAAGGGAATTATTAACTAATTAGCACATCAAAAACTAGATCAACATCTATCATAAGAAACCAGTTACTTGGATTTTTCAGTATACCTATTTTTGCAGTGACTTAAAAAAAGATGCAGTAATTTCAATATGTGAGAGAATAATCCTTCAGAATTGAAACATTATACAATGGATGGATTATTTCAATCACTGTATGCATGTGTATTTGTGCGCACATAGACGCAAGTGCATGCCTATGTGTAGGTGAAGGGGAATTCATTTGGCTTAGGAAAAATATAATGTGGGAGTGCCCAAATTTCTTTCTCTAGCCTCAACTTGATGTAAAGAGATGAACAATGATCACTTTTGACTTTGGAAATCATATTAAATGTTATTACTGCTAATGATGAATTGTGAAGAGACTCAGTTTCAAACTATAGTCATTTCTCAGCAACATAAAGATACAGAAAAAAGAGATTCTTCCCAGAATCTGATAAAATTTGTAATGGTTATCCATAAACAGTCCACTCTATTTATTTCACAAATATTTATAGCTTCAGGACAATCTGATATATGTGAAACAAACTTTTTCAAAGAGATAAAGTTGGAAGGCAGTTATTCTAATTAAAATTGTATTTGGGGTCTGGAGATAGAGCTCAGTTGGTAGAGTGCTTGCCTCGCATGCACAAGGCCCTAGATTCAATTCCCAGCACCACACACACACACATGAAAATTGTATTTGGTTTCACATAAGGATTCACTAAAGAACATATTTAAATAAAGAGACTTTAGTGCATTTAAGTATTTGTACATAGATTGTTAAATGAGGGAAGTGCTATCAGGGAAATTAGTTTCAATGTTATTGGGCGTTAAATGAAGATGAACACCTGTGAAATAATATCAAAAATTTGATATACACACATACTTATAGCAACTTTAAGGGAGACTGTCATGGCTTAAATGTTAACTTTGAATTTTTCCATTTATTATGATCAGAGTTCTTCGGATTAACTGATAAAAATTTTGGTACCTTGAAGTGATGCCATGAATTATGGGTGTTGGTATATCACTTGGAGTATCTTCCACTGTAGTGATTTGGGTTCCATTGCTTTTCACACAGGCATATTTTGTACAAACTTCAATCTGCAAAAAATAGTTCGTAAAAATATAAATCCATTTTCAAAATGTGGATTTACAATGGACTGCATCTAGGTACTCTCATTTCACAAAAATCTCTTCGCTCTCTATAGCCTCTTGGGGTTTTGTAAATATTCATTTTAGATGTTAATTGACTCCAGTGGGATAGCCTCCAGACGAGAGTGCAAAACTGGGCTCAGCACAATTGATGTAGTGATTAGAATGGTGATGTTTAGCTCTGGTTCCAACCATTCAGAAAAATAAATACGTATTAATCTACTCAGCACCCAGTCAAGGAATGGAAGATGCTCAGGTGACAGTTTGCAAGCATAATAGGTTATCACTGCATCCTGCTCTCTAGATCTAAAACCCAGTAGTGTAATGATGATATCTTTTGGAAGTCTTGACACTTTACAACAAATAGCCTAAATGCTAATGTCTAATGGAAGAAAAATGAAGCCTGGAGAAACCTTCCAATATGGCTAAGCTATTTTATATCCATTTGTTCCAGCTGCAATGGTCTTTTTTACCCTAATCACAGAAGAAAATCATCATTCACCCCTTTAATTCTGCCACCTAATTTGAATAAAAACTGAGGAGGGGTGGAATAACTAAAGATTGGAAATAGGGTTTATCAAAAAAGAGTAACACAAAGGAATATATCTAGTAAGAGGGAGGAGAGACACGAGTGCTACTGGAGCACCTAAAGGCAACGTGATTCTGCTGTCAATTAAAACATAAGCCAAAAATGAGCCAGTACAAATCTGTGCTTTATCCAGCATATGTTTTTTATGTTTTTATAAGTGCATGATAGTCATACATACCAGTGGAGTTCATTTTGATGTAATCATATGTACATGGAAAATAGTTGGCCCCATTTTAGTGCCCAGTACTTCCTTTTTGGCTCCCCTCCTCCCTCCCCTTCTTCCTCTTCCTCTATTCTATTGCTTTTCTATTTATTTATTTATTTTTAAATTGGTGTCCAGCATAGATTTCAAGAATTTTCCAAATTGTATATTTTCTTTAGAAACTTTGACTTTCTGAAATAGTGTTTCCTTCATTCACTTGCACACGTGGCTTCATTATCTCTTAAAACTTGGCATTCTAACAAGATTTACAATTTCTTGAGGGAAAGTTTCATGTTTCATATGGCTTAGTATTCCGTTTCTGCTTTTAAAGTTAATAAACCCTAAAGTGGCCTATGAGCTAGACTTCAAGTGGTCAAAGCACTCTGAAAATTCATGCTAAATTTTGTCACATATGTTTATAAATATTTTCCTAAGGTAGACTGCACTGACTTCATAAGATTCTCAAAGAGTTCTTAGGGCCAAAAGTTTAAATACAACTGCTGTCACATAGATGGGGTCATTGAACATTTGTTGAATGATGAATTGATATATTTCTTTCATCCTCAGATGAAATCCTTTAATATCTTTTTGTCCATGGCATTTTTATTTGGGTTTTCCAGTTGCATTCCACATCAAGAATGCCAGGGATGGGTAGAGTGAAATTATCTAGTCTGCTGCCCTTACAATGAGAAAATGGATGCAAGTGAGTTATGTAATTTCCCTTAAGATGTTAAATTAGTAACTAGCAGAAATGGGAATTAGAAAGAACATCTCCACATTCCCAGGCTGATTCTGCTTTGATGTCAACAAAAGATTGAAGAAAATGGCAGGTTGGGAAGATTTATTTAGAATACATGATTAGCTCCATTTTGTCAGTGAGAAATTCCATCACCATCCTCATCACCATCGTTTTTCAACTTATCATTGTCTTCTCTCTAGAGACGTTTGTCCACAGCAAACATTTAATTCTGATCAATTTCTCTCTTCTCTCTCCCCTCTCCCACCAAATAAATAATCTGTTACCAAGACAGAAAGTATCCACTTAGTGACATAGCTCAACATGTTTTATTTAACATACCCATAAGCTTAAGTATCAAAAAAACAATGTTCCAACCTGAATGTCATAGATAGTGAAGGGAGACAGGTCTCTCAGAATAAATGACCCAGGCACATTCATTCCAGTCTTGTAGAGCTTGTTATTTACATAGACAGAATACTCGGTGACAACACCATTTGGGTTTGAAGGAGACATCCAGATGACACTGACGGCTGTACTGTTGATGATGACAACCTCTGGAGGACGCATGCCCTGAGGCTCTAGAATTAAAGGAAGAAATGGAATCAACTCCAGCTGTCTCTGAAAAAGCACTTGTTAAACTAAATGCAGATGAGTATTTAGGTTTAGCAAAGGCTCTGCTGCTTATCTGCTCTCCTCTGATGAAGTTATCACAGTCTGTAACCCTCTGTAAATTGGCTTATTATAGTCTCAGTTAGAAACCAGAAGAATTGGTGGTAAAATGCTTGATACCACCAGCATAGTGCTAATCTTTAATACTATGTGACCAGTGGGATATGATGATAACTTCTTCACCCATCTGCACCACTAACACATATGTATTATTTAACTCTTTCCATTCCTTCACTCCATACCACCTGGGTGGGGGATGGGGAGGGAAGAAAAGAAAATTTGCTTCTTAAGCAAAAAATAGAACTCAAATACATGGAGGGCTGGTGGAACGTGAAAAAATCATTTGATGTTACTAGCTTGTAACTCAAGCAATATGAAGCAATAATGCAATATTGTCATTATGTAAATGATTTTGAATGTTGATTACCATAGGTAATGATGAAATCTAACATTAGGAAAAAATCTTGCTTAGCGTTAAATTACACAATTATTCGAGCATGTCAGAAATAACTATGCAAAGACCTATTTTTATCATAAGAACTCATCTTAACTAGTTGAAAAATCGTCTTGTGATTCATCCTATTTTATAAACAAAAGGTGCTGACCTTTGGCATCACAAGGGAAATGGGTTCCACACTTAAAGAGCTCTGCTAATGACCTGGAACACTTGCTTGGGAGGTAATGATATTATAATGTTTATAATGAGACTTTATAAAGCCAAAAGGATTAGAAAGACCATTCCAAATACATTTCAGATTCACAAGTTCCTTCCCCTTCTTCCTCCCCCTTGCTAACTGGCTTAGAAATGAGTCATAGGCAATTTTTCTCCATGGCTGAACTTCCACCTACCATTGTTGGGTGACTCAGAGAGGGTCCTCACTGTGCTTAGCTGCTGTTTTGAAAAGCAGACTGCTTCTGAGAGCAAATCATAAAAAAATAATGTTCCTAAATGTCACCATTTATTGATGTGAACTCAGCTCCAAACTAAGCATACACCGAAAAGAACAGGAGCAAACGGGGCTAATATACCATTATTAGAGCCTTGTGCTGCCATTTCAATGGGACCACTTATTGATCTGCCACTTGATGACAGCAAGCACTTAAGCATTTTAGCCCCGACCTCCTCTCCTCCAACACCGGAAATTTTATAATGGAGGGATGACTGATATCAACCCCAGCAAAAATCAATCAATTTCGTCCGCATCTCTGTAGCCGAGTATCCTGTACAATCTGGACTCACCCCCGTCACCAGTAGTTGCATGCTGCACTGTGCTGTTGATGCTGTGGACTCCATTAAAGACAGAGATAAAAATCCCATACTCTGTGTTGGGATTTAAGTGTCCAATGACATGAGAGTTGGCATCTGGGAGGATTTTCAGAGATTCATTTGAGAGAGCAGAACTCCAAAACAGTGTATAGTATTCAACATCTCCTTGAAGGTCTTGAAAAGCTGTTAACAATAAGTGCATAGCACCATAAATATGGCAAATCTAAAATGGTCTCAGTGGAAAAAGGGAATAGCAACTTCTAGAATGGGAGGAAAGAAAGCTTATCGAAACTTTGCTTTGTAAAAGATTCTGGAAACTTCTTTGTGATGGTGCTGGTGGAGGTAGATTTTTTTTCCTTAACACATTTTACCTTTTTCCTTATTTCATAATTAATTGCATGGAGTCAGATGTAGGAACATTAATTTTTAAATTTACTTTAACTATTTTAATTATGCTGCTAACAATTATTCAAATTATCTTCAAAAGTTTGATATAACTGAGGAAGCCAAATTAAGTAAAATAAAAAAATGTAAAATACATGGAACAACTTCTATTTATAAGTAGCATAATTCCTCAGAGAATTCTATGCTAAAATGAATATGGACATTCCCTGACATAGATCCTGAAGGCATTTTTTAACCTGTTAACAAAACTGCTAAATGATACCTATAAGTACACTTAGAGAGATATCATTTTATGTACAGTGCTAATGTAGCAGGTCTGTGCAGCATTATTTCCATAAGGACTGGCTCAGTAGGATCCTAAAATGATGTTCAAATTTTTCATCAAAGCTCTCATCCTTTCCTCCTAGTTCCCTGAGTTTCTATGATATAGGCAAATTCTAAAAAGATGCCCAAATCAACCACTATCTGTCTTGCAGATATAACTTAATTTCTCTACCCTTAACTTTTAAAAAAGTCTATTTTTTCCCCACTTCTTCCACCCAATTTCTCCATTCTTTGTCCTAAACTCTGCATTTGGTTACCTGCCTTTGATCATTCTCTAAAAAGGGAACATAGGAAGAGTCACATGTTCTAGTATATTGTAGCACACTAGATGTATGTTAGTGGGCTCATACATACATATATATATGTCATATGCTTTAGTATAATTATTATATTACTTTATTTGCATTGATGTTATTTTAAGGACCTTAACAGGAACTGTTACCTTGGTTTTGTTAGGGTGGGGATGTAGTCTTGGCTTACAAGCCTCCTGAAATTATATGTCAGATTAGGCATCCAACCAGGTCAAAAACTTGTCCAAGGATCAAGGATCAAAGATCAAGAGGGAAAGTTGGCATTTCTCTCTAGGATTATTAAAGTGTGATCTCTCGTATGTGAGATCCTAGTGAAGTAACAGAGCTTTGGGTACTCTAGGACTTCAAGTACACTTTTACATTAAGGTCTTGGGGGTATTGCATAAAAAATGAACATTAAATTTCTATTTTTCTTAAGCACACTACTACTTTCACTTTATCTCTAGCAATATTTAAAAAGGTGTGATAAGCCAGTGTAGTCAGAAGAGTATATCAGGAGACCTTTCAGTGTTAATTTGGAAAACTGGGAGATTGAGATGTCTTCTTTCTCTGATGCTGCAAAAATGTAAACGAGTTTAATAATAAGTGTATTATTACTCATTGGCAGGAATTTCTATTGATACCCTTTAATATTTCCCTAAATAACAGTTATCAGTCAAGTGCTGGAAACCCACGTGTATTGTGAGCGTGAAATTTCCTTCCTTTACTGGCTTACAATATTATTACACATCCATTTTTGGCTGGTGTCTTTTAATAGAAAGGGAACTAGTTTTGAAATTTATGTTGCATTTTAGTTTGAGTGGTTTGATTAGAAAATCAAGCCTTAAGATATAATATCAATGAAGTGCTTTCAAACTCTATTAATAAACATAAATGGATTCTATTTGGATTATTAAATATACCTGATATCTCTTCTATCAAGTTCAATTACTATAGTTAGGCAGACATCACTAAATACATTGGGACTAGCACCACAAGTTCAAGGTCAAGATAAAGCAATGATCATACATTAAAGCCTGGATGAAATCCCATTAAATGCCCATTCTTAGCTATGCTCCCTATGTCAACCCCTTTGAAGTAGAACAGATCCTATTATCCTAAAGAAGATAGGAAAAGATGGTGGCTCCGTTCTACTATTTTTTGTCTCACTGCATACAACAGAGGCTCTTGTGACCAGAAACAGGCTGCATCTCTAGAGAAATGCCATATTTCTGCCCTGTCCTGCCTTTTGCCTACATTTGTTTCAACACTTCTCTTTCTTCATTCATGTAGCCATTACTGTTCAGAGTTCAAAACAGAAAAACTGAAATACGTAGATCTTTGTATTCCCATCATCACACAAGAAGTCCTGGGAGTGTGCACATAGAAGTATGCTTAGTGTTCAAATAAGGTCTTTAAACTTCAGTAAGATCTTCCCACTGAACTGTCTTGAGAAGCGGTAGATATCTTTAGTTCGATAGAGAATTTATGTCTCAGAAAGGAAGGCTATTAAAACTGAAATAGCTAGGATGAGGAGGCAAGTAAACTTTACCTTTCCTATTGAGAAAGCTGGGTCTGAATGCATTCTCCTTTTTTAAAAACATGGCTTCTTCATTGCATAAGGGCAAAACTGTCTAGAACCTTCAAAGGCAGAAATTTTTTTCCACACATATTCCCTTTTTCTTTTCCCATATTTTTAATTGATGCATGATAGTTGTACATATTGATGGGATTTTTTGTAACATATTTGTAAATGCATACAATATAACAACATAATCTAGCCCACATCACTCTCCAGAGTTTCTCCCTCCTCCCCCATACCCATCCCTTGGTCCTTTTCCTCTATGGATCAGATCTCCCTTTGATTTTTAGGAGACCCACTCCAACCTTTGTTTTCTTTTTTCCTTTTTAGCTTCCTCATAGAAGAGCAAATACACAACCTTAACCTTCTGAATCTGACTTATTTTGCTTAATGTAATGGTATATAGTTCCATCAATTTTTCTGCAAATGCTATAATTTCATTTTTATGTTGAATAAACTCTATTGTGTATACATTTCACAACTTCTTTATTAATTCATCTGTTGATAGACACTGAGGCTGGCTCCATAATTTAGCTATGGTGAATTGTGCTGCTATATACATGGGTACGCATTTAATACTGTAGTAAGACATGTTTCAGTCTTCAAGGTAAATATCAAGAAGTGATATAACTGGATCATATATGGTGGTTCCATGAATAGTTTTTAGAGGAGCTTCCATCCTGATTTCCATAGAGGTTGTACTAACTTATGACCCCACCAAGAGAGTAAAAGTGTTCCTTTTTCTCCACATCCTCTCCAGCATTTATTAGTATTTGTACTCTTGATGAATGTCATTCTGACTGGTGTGAGATAAAATTTCAGTGTAGTTTTGATTAGCACTTCCCTAATTGGTAATGATGTTGAACATTTTTCATGTATTTGTTGACCATTTGTATTTCTTCTTTTGAGAAGTGTCTATTTAGTTCATTTGTACATTTATTGATTTAATTTTTTGGTATAAAGTTTTATGAGGTCTTTATGTATTCTAGATATTAACCCTCTGTCAGAAGAGTAGCTAGCAAATATTTTGTCCCATTCTGAGCACTCTCTCTTTACATTGTTTCTTTTGCTGTGCAGAAGCTTTTTAATTTGATGCCATTCCATTGATTAATTCTTGACTTTATTTCCTGAGCTTTAGTGGTCCTATTTAGAAATTTGTTGTCTGAGTCTAGAAATTGGGATGTTGACTTCACGTTTTCTTCTAGGAATTGCATAATTTCTGGTCTAATTCATTGGTCTTTGATCCATTTTGAGTTGATTTCTGCGCATTATGAGAGATAAGAACCTCGTTTCATTCTTCTACATATTGATAACCCGTTTTCCCATCACCATTTGTTAAAAAGGCTGTCTTTTCTCCAATGTATACTTTTTGTACCTCTTTCAAGGTTCAGATGACTGCATTCATATGGGTTTGTCTCTGTGTCTTCTATTCTGTACCATTGGTATATATATATATATATATATATATATATATATATATATATATATATATATATATATATATTTTAATGCCAGTACCATGCAGTTTTTGTTACTATAGCTCATAGTATAATTTGAAGTCAGGTATCATGATGCCTCCAGCATTTTTCCTTTGGCTTAAAATTGCTTTGGTTATTCTGGGTCTTTTATTTTCTCAAATAAATAACAGGAATATTTTTTCTAGTTCTTTGAAGACTGTCTTTAGTGTTTTGATGGATATTGCATTGAATTTGTATATTGGTTTTGGTAGTATGGCCATTTTAATAATATTAATTCTGCCTGCCCATGAATATGGAAGGTCGTTCCATCTTCTGAGGTCCTCTTAAATTTCTTTTTTCACTGTTCTATAGTTTTCATTACATAGGTCTTTTGTCTCCTTGGTTAGATTTATTCCTACGTTTTCATTTTAGTTCTGAGGCTATTGTGAATAGAATTATTTTCTTTATTTCTTTCTCAGAAAATTCATTTTGGTATGTGGAAAAACTATATGATTTCGTATGTTGATTTTGTAACCTTCTATTTTGCCAAATTTGTTTATTAGCTCTAGTAGTGGAGTTTTTTGGATCTTCAATGTATAGGATTATATAATCTGCAAACAGGAATGTTTGACTTCTTTCTTTCCTGTCTTTATCCTTTTTATTTCCTTCTCTTGCCTAATTGCTCTGGCTAGAATTTCTAGCACTATATTAAATAGGAGTAGAGAGAGTGGACATCTTTGTCTTGTCCCAGATTTTAAAGGAAATGCTTTCAATTTTCCCTCATTTACTATGAGGTTGGCTTTGGGTTGTTCATATGAAGCCTTTATGATGTTGAGGTAGGTTTCTTGTATCCCTGATTCTTTAGTGTCTTTAATCATGAATGGGTACTGAATTTTGTCAAAGGTGTTCTCTGCATTTATTGAGATTTCTAAGTGATTCGTCCTTACTTCTGTTAATGTGATGAATTATAATTATTGATTTGCATATATTAAACTATATTTTCATCTCTGGAATAAAACCAACTTGGACACTGTGTACAATTTTCTTAATATGTTGTTGAACATAATTTTCTAATATTAAGTATTTTTGCATCTAAGTTTATCAGGAATGTTGGTCTGTAATTTTCTTTCCTTGATGTGTCCTTATCTGGTTTTCATATGAGTGTGATACTGGCTTCAAGAATGAATTTGGGAGTGTTCCATCCCTTTCTATTTCATTAAATAATTTGAGAAGCATTGGCATTAGTTCTTCTTATGGGTTTGGTAGAAATCAGCTGAGAATCCATCTGGTCCTGGGCTTTTTTGTTGTTGTTGTTGGAAGGCTTTTTATTACTGCTTATATCTCATTACAAGATATTGGTCTGTTTAGGTTTTCTATGTCCTCTTGATTCAGTTTTGATAGATTGTATTTTCTACAAATGTATCCATTTCTAGATTTTCCAATTTATTGGATAAAAATTTTCAAAACAGTCCCTAATGATCTGCTAGTATCTCTATGCTAAGGGGATGGAGGTTTCATAAAACACTTGTATGGGATTCCCTTAAAATAACAAAACCCACAAGCTTTTATGAAAAGAACACTCTGTGAAACAGGTTTTTTATATAAATAGAGAATCATAAAGACAGAGACATGAAAATGGAGACCTAAAGGGATCTACCTTATAAGACTGGAAATCAAGAAAACCTAAAAAGCAATAATAGAATTAAAATTCTACATCAAAAGTAAAAACTAGCAGAGCTGAAAATGCACACTATCAAAAAACGAATAGGAAATGATTATGAAGTCAACCAGAGTCAAAATTATAGACACTGAGAACAGAGAACTAAAAAATCCAACTTGAAAATAAAAGTAATAAATATTCATAGATATAAAATATCCCATTAAACCTTACCCACAATGAAGACATATGCCTACAAATTGAATAGAGTAAGATGGTTTTGCCCAAAATAATGGCAATATATTCACATGCACACGCATCATGGAATACTGTGACATTTCAAAGGGAAACTAAAAATTCAAGATCATCTACAAAGGACAAGAAAATCAGATAAGCTTTACCTTATCTGGAACGTCAAATACTGAAAGATAATGGAATAATTTCAACAAGATTTTAAGAAAAATATTTTGATCCTAAAATTTCATGCACATCTAAATGATTATGTGCAGAAGCAACTTGATGAATTTTTAATAGAGGCAAACAGTAAGAGAATGTGCAAAGATGACAGAAATAATTCCTTATATAGGCAAAAATTAACAGAATATACAACTAATTTAATTTTTTTAACTTTCATGATGAAACTTTCAAATAACATTGTTCAAAGAACAAAAAGATGAATCAAAATCCAGAACTCAAGAATGGGGAAGTTAAAGACTTAATGATAAGTACGAAAGCCATTTTGAGCAAATAGTTCTGTATTATATAACAACAATAATGATAATTTATACACCAAATGTTGAAAATGACAGGTGAGATATGCAAAAAAAGCAACAGTACATTAAATTCTTTATTGTACATAAAGCTGAAAGACATGGAAAATAGAGAAATATATCACTAACCACTAATCGCATAAACAACATTCAAATTTTAAAATATACTACAGAGAATAAAACTTTTGGCAAAGATTCCTAGAATTCACCAATACCAATGTTTTTTTCATTTTGTCGAATAGCTAGAATATATTTTCTGGGCCCCTTGCATCAAGATGAGGTCATGTGATCATTTCATGCTATTTTGGACTGAGGTGTTTAAGAGCAATTGCCTCTCTCTCATATTTCTAATTTTCCCATTTAGGGGAGGACTCCAAGACTTCAGGGGTTGGCAGACCCACTTGTTTAAGGAGCTTATGTCCTTAAACAATCCATGAGAATTTAGACCAGCGCAAGGAAGAGATACAGGTATGCTCAGGTTTTTGTTCTGTGTTTCTGAGCAAATGCTATTAAATAAGACAGAAAATATGGAAGTAATCATGGGATGAAGGTTTTTGGAACTTATTTCACTTGAGCCTTCTTGTGTTTGAATTGTTTTTGTGACAACTGGGTGGATTTCTAAATTAAAGGGTGAGTTCATTTGACTAGAGTTATATAATTGGAAATAGCAGCACAAATACTAGCTTGCATTTTAAGCAATAGGAAGGAAAGGGAATGTCTTGTCAGATTATTTAAATATATGTATGGTAGAAAATATTTTCTTGGACATTCAAATGCTCTAGTATAGCCCATATTTTGTGGACCACAAACATTGATCTGATAAGTATTGGTTAGTAGAATATTAGTTCAGAAAATTATAACCAATGGACATGATCTTACTATAAAATGCCATTTTGGGTGGTGATTAGGAGTGTGGTCTTAGCTGGAGCAAATTCTCAAATGTAGAAAAAGTCCCTTTCCTCTGTAATGGATTCCCAAATAATTTAAAATAGTTGTTACATGATGTATTAGTCTGCTTGGACTGCCACAACAAAATATTACAAACTGAGTGACTTGGACAACAGAAACTTATTCCTCACAGTCTAGAGACTGGAGGTCCATGATTAAATAGCTGATAAATTTGGTTTTCTGGTGAGAGCTCTTTCCCTGGCTTGTAGATAGCTGCCTTCTTGCTGAGTCCTCACATGCCACTTCCTTTATGTAGGGAGGGAGAGAAAGAGAGAGAGAGACAATGAGTTCTCTGGTGTCACTTATAAGGACACTAGACCTATCTAATCAGAGCTACACCTGCATGATCTCAATTAGTTTTAGTTACTTCCTTAGAGGACCCATCACAATATCTGTGATTTCAGCTATGCTGAAATATCTGTAGAGATTCAACATATGAATTGTAGAGGGGTACAAACATCCCATCTATAACAGATAGGCTAGATCAAAGTCCTTCTGCAATTGCAATTAGATTATGCTTATAAAGTGCTCTTGGATTAGTTTTAGAAATTATTCTCAATTTCAATTATGTCCTCTGTATCTTTTTCATCTAGGTCAGAGGTCAGCAAACCATGGTCTATGAGTCAAATTTGGCAGGTTGGACAAAATCTGGTCCATCAACTGTTTTGTACAGAATGTGAGCTAAGAAGGTTTTTTTTTAAAAATGTTTTTAAATGGTTATGAGGGAGAAAAATCAAAAGAATAATCCTTTGTGATATTTGAAAATCAAATCTCAGTGTCCATAAAAGAATTTGGTTGGAAACAACCATGCTTATTTGATGATCATTGATTGCTGTTTACTTACTACAATGGAAAAATTGAGTAGTTTCAACACAGACTCTGTGGACTGCAAAGTTTGAAATATTTAGTATCTGGCCCTTTACAAAAAAGTTTCTTGTTCTGATCTAGGTCAATTACAGAAAACCATTCCATTCAATAGGCTTCCCGTTTATTTATGTAGGGCTGAATTTTTCACTCATCTCTCATTAACAGGCTCATTGGGAGGCAATTTTATTCAAATGTTGAAGAGCTAGAAGGTCCTATTAAACTTATTTTTTGGTAGAAGTGTTGATCTTACTCAAAGATTCTCCAAATTAGATGCCAATTTTCCATATTTTATGGTGCAGAGCCATTTGTCCTCTAATGCATAGTTCTCAGAAAATTTAAGCTTATCAAAATTGCTTCTTGAGAAAATCCTTTACTCTGCCTAAGGGTAATATTGCTCATATGAAGAAGTGGGAAGATTTTCTTCTTGACAATAATCCAAGTCAACCTTTTGGTTTTTCACAATAACCTATCTAATGTCTTCTATCTAGTTTATGCATCAGTCAATAACAAGTACTTGCTCTTTGGAATCTCATCAACTAGCTTAGTCCTCATTGTGTTTCAGTTCCCAGGGGTCTGCGAGCAAAAGTTGTGTTTAAAGGAGGTAGTATATCAAATATAATAGAGTATATTGTTCATCATTTTATATTTGGCTATAAAAACAGAATAGCTAGTTTCTGCTCTTTGAATGAACTGATATGGATAAATAGGACTGTTTTTAGGTGATTACTCTGCTGTAACCATGAATCCCAAAAATACAGTGACTTAAACAAAATCAATATTTGTAGGGTGTTCCTAGGTGCGATTTATACGCCAGCTCCTGAGAAAAGGAAACCTATCTCATTGGTTACAAGGCATGACTGCTTATATTTGGTATAGGGTGCGCTTGCATGAACAGGCCATGGCAGATTGACCTTTAAGCTGATTGGTCGAAAGGAACTATATATTCCTCCCCATTTCCGCAATAAACGAGTTCCTGCGCTGACTGGTCTCCCTGACATGTCTGATTGTCCTCCAGCGAGAGGGCTGGGTGCAAGGGTGAGGGGTGGGGGTTGGGAGGGTGTTTCCAGTTCGCTCCTGCCTTTCGGCTCCTGCCTTTCCTGGTTCGACCTTGCCGGGGTAAGGCCCTCTCCTTCCCCTACAGGCCCGGGGGGAATACAGGGCTAAAAACCCTGGCAAATATTCATGTATATGTCATAGCATAGTCTCAACATGAGTGAAATAGATTGTGTCCATGTGGTCATTCAAGACTCCAGTTCTTTCTCTTACATAGCTTTGGATCTATGGGAGTGCCGTCCATGCCTGCATAGGTGAAGCTGAGACCATGGCCATGTCTATATTCCAGTCAAGGGGGAAGATGAAGAAAGAACATGCAAGCACATACTCAATTTTTTTGCAGCTAAGACCTGAAAAGACACACATTTCTTTTTACATTGCATTGGTACAAACACATTCCGTTGTCATTTTCCATGGCTACAAGTAATTACAAGGGAGGTTAGTAAATGTAGTCTCTGGATAGGGGACAAGGAAGGGCATCCGTAAAAGGAAAAGAGTTAGAATGGATACTATGCAGTAGCTAGTCCTTTCAACATGTTGACTAGAATTACTATGTTCTCTTTCAATCAATTTAGGTAATTATAAAGTTTCATGATTTTTTAAAACACATCTCCAACTTATGGTAGAAATGTTTTTCTCTAAATGCCCTGCAAAATTATATATCAAGATTTGTCTTCCCATTTTTCATCTTTTTGTAATATGCAAAGTGCTGAAAGTATTATGCACATTTTAGAAATAGAAAAATACCTTACTCCACATTGAAGTGGCTGCTTTACTGTAGTGTGCTGTTTTTAAGTCTTTAGGGTATAGGCCAAGGAGTGGGATAGCTGGGTCAAATGGTGGTTCCATTCCAAGTTTTTTAAGCAGTCTCCATACTGCTTTCCAGATTGGTTGCACCA